>ARYC01000663.1:0-24126 GCA_000711775.1 Oxytricha trifallax | reverse complement strand
CAAGTAGATTTACGAAATGATAGAACAGTTGTGTCCCGGTGGTGCTTTCATTGATGTCTGCGGTAGATGGTTAAATAGGAAAACTGGTTGGGTGTTATTTGGGTGGGAAGCAAAGAGAATGAGGGATGAGAACAAAAAGGATTAAGATTAAATATAGAATTTAATAAGCTCAATACCTTATGTTTATTAGTAGCAAATTTTAATTTTGTTTAATCATTTCCCTTAAATTTCAAAATATTTAGTTTATCAGACGAAGAGTTATTCCATGGCAGGTTTGAACTAATCAAATAATGAGTAAAGTGAGAACAAAAGATTAATCATAGCTGAGAGTAAGGCTTTATGAGCAAATCTTCGACTGATAAAGTTGTGGCATTAGCATTATAACTAGATGGTCCCCTATTTCACTATTATTTGTTTCATTTTTCTATAATGTAGAGTGAAACAACTATACATTCACACTTTTACTAGTTTTAATAAATGTACATTAAATTTAATTAATCTAATATAAAAACATGACAGTTAATATTTGGGGTTTATAACTCTGTATTTCTAATTATGTTGATTTACCTATTTGTTTCGTATTTTATCAATAATATATTTAGTTTAATAAGAAAAATATTTAATATTTATTATTAAATAATTTTATTTATTAATAATTAGACTATCTTTTAAACATTGGAATATTTATAGTAAATTTTTTTTAAATGCTTAAATTAGAATAATTTTTAAGTTTTAAATGCTCAGAATATTATTAATATGTTACCAGAGCTATATATACCAATTATTAGATTTTTTTCATATATATTTTTAAATCATTTTTATTAATTGTAGATTATAATTAATAGTTTTAGGATTTTTAATAAAAAGTTTCTTTACTTATTCATAATCAAATAAAAACTTTAATACTAAAATATTATGATTTAGCATTAGTTTTTACACATATTCATTTTGATAATCAGACTTTAAATATAGATTTAAAATTGAAATTCTCGAAATCTCTTATTAAATGAATAGAAAAGTATTTTTTAGCAATGTAATTTTTTATCCTTATCTTAAATTGATATAATTTTTCTTTATGAATAATAGTAATTTTGATAAAAAAGTTATAAATAATTTGTTAATTATTATTTTAATAAGGAAACAATAAAAATATATAAAGTATATATTAGTAGTTGTAACCATAGTTTTTTCTAACAAAAATTAAGAAATGTATTAAATGTGATAAAATATAAATAAATTCTCAAATTATTTGTAAAATAGATAAATTTAATAGTTGTAATAATCTTAATACATTTAGAGCATTGCTATTATATAAGAGTAATTTGTTTTGTAATAAGGAAGTTGTTAAATAAATTTATAATTAAAACAGATGTCTCAGATTAGATTGCTTTCAAATTATCAAACAGTAATATAATAAGAATCTAAATAATCTAGTATATTTTAATTATAAAAATAAATATGCAGAAATCATTTGCTATTTTTATCGCACTTCTCGGAAGTCTCGTGCTTGTCTGAGCTTTCGATTGTGAACTTATTGCAAATAGATTCACCTTGGATCAACACAGCGCTGAAAACAGAGTACTTAAGACTGGCAAGTTGGCCAGACGTGTAGTAATCATCAATAATGGTGCTGGTTTAACTGCTCTCCTGACTGGTCTCACCGCTGGCCTTCAATTCTCTCCAGGTCTAGAATTAGACTGCTACAAACAGTCATAATAATAAAAAAATTGAGAATATGAAATTTCTTAAATATTCAAAATTATTTAAGTTAGTTGTAGATATAGTTTTTTATTATAATTATTGGTTAGAAATCTTTTGTAAATTGATTATTATTATTATTATTTTGGGACCAAGTAGTAAAAATATATTAATTTTGCTGCTTGGTCCCAATTATTATTTTCAATGTTTGAATTATTTTAATAACTATTTTAAATTAAATATTTTTTATTTTTATAATGTAATTACTTTTTGTTAAAATGTTCATTTAATTTATTCAATTTGATAATAGAGAATAATAAAATAAATAAAACTTAAAATCTTTAATTCTATAAAGTGAAATATATTTATTTATATAATACATTTGATGAGTGAATAAATCTCATTTCATTTTGATTAAAACTAAGTTTCATATATTCAGTAATTATTTTAAAAATATAATTTTATACTAATAAATAATAAATTTTAAATCATTAGAGAGTAACTATGCATGTATACTTATTATCTCTGACAAAATATCAAATATGTACTTTGAATTATTTTTTATTATACAATTACATGTATTGATAATATGAATAAAGATAAATGCGTTAATAATGAATAACTTTTGTATTTATGGGTTTTTATTTTCTAAATTTTGCCACTATTTTAACTGAATGTAGTGAGTACCTCAATTCTTGAATCTGACCAACTCATTGACACCATCAAGAGGATTTGAATTATTGGGTACAGAATCTGCGCAATCTATCTAACTGTTGCCGATTTCCTTTAATCAAAGGAATGAATTCCACTTATGTGAAACGGAGTTGTCTTAACGATTTACGGCCATCGCATTCAGACTTTCCAGAAATTAGTAAGCTTTTCTAGTTTAATAGCTAAGAATTCTATAGGCACTCCAATGATGATTCAATTTCAAAGATCCAAGGTAGCTCCCATAAATTCTCCTTATTAAAAAGGAGATCACTGATACTGTTGCTCAAATGACTGCCACTTGCAACGGTTGTCAACACATTCACAAAAGCTATTTGTGAGAATTCTTCAACTTTCATTACCAGAGTCGCAGGAGGTATTATTAAACAAATTCCATATGAAATCTAAAACTATCTCAAGGATTCTACTGATTCAGAAAGGGGAGGGTCACTCGAAAATCATGTTTTAATCCTAAGTGATTGGTCCATAGTTATAATTATCTTAGTTATTTAGGAACTTTTGCAATGCTTTGCCAAATCTAATCTCTCTATACTTTCTTACATTATACTAAGTTTTTTGTTTTTATAGTAACCCTTCAATATATAATAAATCAATCTATCATTTTATATTTAAGTTTTCATTCATACAAATTTTTACATTCTTTTATATAAAGGGTAAAATTCAATATTAAATGCTTAAAATTTAATCTAGAAAATAAGAATATTAACGAAGATATATTTAGCTTCATAGATGATCAAGTTTTCAAATTAAAAGTTTATTAACAATATAGTTTTTAATTTTCTTGATACTTTTATTATTGTATGTGTCTATATCTTTCCAACAATAGATTCATATTAAAATTTTCGAATGCTTGTTGCGATAACTATTGAGCAATTTAAGATTTTTTTGGTAATTTGTTTAGTACTGCCCAATTGAAATTCAACTACTATGATAATATTAGTGGTAATAATTATAAAATTAAAACCACTAATTAGTTATTTGCAGTTTTAAAATTAAATTATGCTCTATCACTCATTAATTATAAAACTCTTAATTTACTTTTTTAGTTTATAAAATTTAGAATAATAAATGTTTTATTAATGGAAACAATTTTTCTAATGTCAATAAGTATTCATTAATAAATTTTCAGATTAAACATTATAACAGGTAATTCATTTATTCAATTGATTGAGAATTTATATTTTTGAGAGCAATAAATACAAAAAATAAAGTTTGAAAACTATGAATTCTAAAAAAATAATAAAAAAATGATGATTACAAAACTGTGATAAAATTATTTAAGATATAAGAAGTGCTCAAAATTTATTTAATAAAGTATTTTAATTAATAAGAATAAATTATTGGAAAATATAATAATATGAATAAATAAAAATAGAAAGTAATAGTCATTTAGAATTTAAGAACATGACAATTTTATCAATTTTGGATTTGCAATTTTAAGAATTTATTACATATAAATATTAGAACAGTGATAATTTTAAAAAATGCATTATTTTTAAGAATGAAAATACTTTGAATCTTGAATTTAAAGAATACTATTGATTAATTGCGAATTTACGCTTCATGCCTACAACATGTAAAAATTAATATTTTTAATATGATATTTGAATCCATTAATTATACATTAAACATCTCAGTATATTTTCTTAACTTTGATAAATATTCAATTATTCACAGAAATAACAAATATTTTTAGTAACTACTAATATAATGCTGTTCATTTTTATTTATCAATTATTCATTTATGAAGTATTAATGAGTAATTTGTTTCAACTATTATCAATCTCTTTCATTTAATTATTTTGTAAATATTCTATTATATTTGATTGCTTAAAATATTAAAAAAACAAATTATATAATTATTTATGAAATTTATTAATATTATATTATTATATTACGCCATGTATTATTATAAATTTTAAAATATTTTAAAAATCTAGAAGTTCTACATTCCCATAATTATATAAAAAAATATATATTTAACCATTATAAAATAAATATTATTTATTTATATATATATTTTGGTTAATTTAAACTGATTAAGCAATATTTGTTAACTAGATCTTGCAAAGTTAAATAAGTGGTTCCATATATTATGTAAGAAAACTGCAATTAATATTTATTTAAAATTATTATTGTAGGAATACATTTGATTTGGGAAAATAATTATAATTAATAAATTAAATCATTAAATTCGTGGCAGTTAATTTTCTCGAAACCTATGACAATATGGTACTTGTTCGATAGAGAATTCAAAATTAGCTGGACTTTACTATTGGCGGTATGCTTCTATCGCATCCCTGGAGCAAGATAACTCGACTTTAATTTTTGCATTAAAATCAACTAAACAAATTACCCAAAATTAAAGTCCAGTTAACTCGCTTCAGATATGCGATAGAGGCATACCGCCAATAGTAAAGTCCAGCTAATTTTGAATTCTCTATCGAACAAGTACCATATTGTCAGGTTTTCGAGAAAATTAACTGCCACGAATTTAATGATTTAATTTATTAATTATAATTATTTTCCCAAATCAAATGTATTCCTACAATAATAAAAATTACTTGAATATAAAAGTACTCATTCAATAATTAAATTTCACTGCGACTGCTGATGACAGTAACTACCAGCAAAGCGTTTACAGATTATTTTCAGAAAATTAATTTTTTATTTCAAAGATTAATTGATAAACTACAATTCTTTGCTAATTCTTGAATAATTCAAATAAATTTTCAATTTATTTGATTAAATATTTTCTCGCTGATTATAGAATTTTGTTTATAGGGTTGAGTTTGATTGCTAGTAGTAATAATAAAATTGAAACTTTGCTGACGATTGTTCGTTCCTAATATTTGTGTAAAAATTAAGAGATGCTAATTTCAAGTATATTTCTGATGGTAGTTCATAATAATTATCAAATGGTTAAAAACGAATATTTAAAATTTTTATAAAATTATATTTGATATATTATTACTATTCCAATATTAGATTTGAATATTAATTTTTAATTAGAAATTGATTTATTACAACCTAAATATGGAGTATGTTAACCTAAATAATATGAATTTTAAACATCAGTTTTTTTTACTAATTCTCTTAAGTCTTATTTTAATTTTAAATTATATTTATGTCATTAAAATTCTACTTCATCAACCACTTCATCAACTACATCTACAACAACATCAACTAAAAACCTAAACCCCAAAAGTTTTAAAATTTGTGAACAGAAAATACCTAACTGCCACTATTTTGGCAATACTACAGTTAGAGCTAGAGATCAAATTTCTTAAACAAATGTGTGTTAGCAATATTAATACTAATATTTATCATCAATAAAAATGTTATGTTTACATTTATTATTAATTGACTGTATAATATAATAAATGATATTTGTCTATTATGGAATTATTGAAATGCATAATTAATTTTCAAAATAAAAAGTGTTATTGTTATTATTAATTATTGCAAGATTATAAAAACAACTCCTCTATTTTTTTAAATTATATTAGGATATTAAATTTTTATTGTATAAAAATAACTTTTTTTATGTTTCATTTTATCAAACAAATTTATTGAATTATGCTCTCAGGAAAAAGATTGAAAATAATAGTCTTGAGGAATGAATGGCAACATGAATTATAATAGTAATTTGAGAAATATGAAGGCAATCTCAATGTCTTAAATGAGAGTATATTAGATTTGTATAAAGTGTTGTTTAATGAGAAATCAAGTCATTCATTGATGATGAAGTAGAGCTATAAAAAACAGTCAATGAAACTAGATCCACAAGATTAATCACAAAGAAAAACAACTGAAATTAATAGTGACTACTTTATAGAGACAAGCAGAGATAATAGTTATAGGAAAGAAATTCAGAACTGATTAAGCAGAGAATAGGAATTATTGCATCTTTTGTTTGGGTTATTTTAGTATATACTCAAATTTGAACGAAATTGTTTGTATATCGTTAATTTGATTAACCTCAGTTATTAACAAATTAACTAAATAACTAAATTAAGCATGATATTTTATATACCTATTTAATCATAATGTTAGATGCATAATTTTAAATAATCTTATAAAAGCTTGTTTTTTCATTTTTGTATTATTATGACAAAATTAAAAAATAAAAAATTAAGAGAATATTTTAATTTATGATAAAAACGATTGAGATATTGGATTTTATTTTAAAATTTATAAAAAAAATATTTGTGTATTAAAAAACCCAAAACCCCTTAGTGAGGTTTATAAGTGCTTTGATTTGTAGGGTATAGTTGGGGTCTTATTGGGGTTAGTAGAGAAATTAGGTCAAATTGCAAAATGAGAAATAGAAATTAGCGAAATTTAGGGTCTATTTATGATGAGTAATATTTAGATTTACTGCTTAAGCTTAGGTATGGTACAAGTATTAATATAGACTAGACAAACCAGTAATGAATTATGCAGCTACAGCAAAGCTCCTGCGAAGGAGTGCCTCAACAGTTAGGTATCATTGCTTGTGGGCTGTTTAGCATTATAATTCAGGCACTTGAAAGCATCCTGCATGAAAATAAAAGTTCTCACAGCACCATATTGACTGCCTCTGCGACTCGAAGACTTTAAAGTATTGGGCACACTTTCCACTAGACTAGCGAGCTGTGATGTTTCATCGCAAGTTTCCTGACATGCGTATCTCTCCTTAAACTATAGCCAACATTTATAGAAGAAATGGTATTACTTTCAAGACTGTCAACAGAGTGAAGAGAGTGATTGATTTTACAGTGCCATTTTATAGTAATAATTTAAACTATATATATGATTAAATGCAGAGAGCTATTGATAATAACATCAAGTTCATGCATGCAGATGAAGCTGTGTTTACGTTCAACACCTTTATTAATAAGTCATGGTACAAGAAGTATGATAACAAAGAAGTATATGACTAGAAAGTAAATGTAGTCAACCATGCAATTTTAGCTTGTATAGTGAAGATTCAGGCTAAGAGAGTTATGTAATTCACCCTCGCTCTATTAAGCGAGAGTAGTAAATAGAGTTCCTACATAAGCTCAGAGAGAACTATAGCAATCAAGAGATCATCCTGTTTGTTGATAACCTTTCAGTTCATAAGACTAAGGAGTCTAAGAAAGCCTATGAAGAACTAAACATAACTCCTAATTACAACGTTCCTTATATCCATAATTTAATGGAATTCAATTCTACTGGAGTTAAATCAAGACTCATTACAAGAAGCTGCTGCTGTATCATCTTATGCATGACTTGCCCATCGATACAGTAGACTAAATTCAAAGCAGCTGTAAGAGAGTGAGCGTAGATAAGACAACAATTTGTGCGCGAGAGGGAAGAATGAATGTTTATAAATAAGTTTTAAATTTAAACGAATGAATATATTCACATATTAAATTAGCTCATAAATGGGTTTGGCTTCTCGTTATTCTCCTTTCTTATGGCTTGCATGGGCCCATTTCTTCTCTTTGTGCCAGCTCCTGCATCTATGTTCATTCTATCTGGCTTTTAAGCATCTTTATAAAGTCTCTTGCTCAATTAATGAATAGTGTACGACCTCCTCTCTCTTTGAACATGCTCTTTCAATAGGAATATATCAGTTCCAGGTTTCCCTAAAAAGTTATGAATCAAAGCTTCCTAGAGAGGTAAGGATGTTTCTTTAGCTCTTCAAGCCAAGCCTCGCTTATAAGTATGCCTTGCTTCTTTTAATCTTCATGAGAAATAGAGTAGCGTTTCTTGTGAGCTTCTTCAATGATCTCTCTGAGATAATTCTCTCTTAAAGTGGCAAGAACACCAAAGAAGAAGCTCTTTTCTGGAAGTTTGTTAGAGAGTTGTTTCTTGGTAGGAAGATAAACTACCAACTCTTCATCGTTCATCGCATCCTCGTAGAGATTAGTGAGAGAAATCTCTGGGTAGTTTGGTATATCTATCAACTTTATTTCATTGTTTTTGAAGGCTTTCTTCTCATCTCAGAGAATAGCTTTTAAGAATGAAAATTTGGTACCTTCCATCGTTGGAAGGAATAAACCCACTATAGTATGTGATTAACTATATGTTACATGCTTACCATGTTGAGTGAGGCATCGATAGAGGTCTACCTTGCATCTAAATCTTGAGATCATTTCTTAAGCTTCAACCCTCTTCATTGCAGTACTTATAGACTCCATCCTTGTTCCTTCTCTTCTTATTGAATTTCAAATTTTAATATATAGAGTTCTGGATCCTACTGCTTAAAATCTTAGTATTAAATATGGGCATCTTATAGGAGGTCAACCTAGTAAAGATACGTGGAGAAAGCTGGCAGAAGCTGTAACAAACTTCAGAGATGGAGCTCCATTTTTATCAATTTAGTTCCATTAAATTAGTACTAAATTTGTTTAAATTTAATTACTACTGGTACTAAATTCGTTTAATTTTAATTGGTACCAATTTAATAGTACCAAAACTTAATTGGTACCTAGTTTTAAACGAATGAGGTTTTAATGGGAAAGTACCAAAATGATTCAAAACCTAATTAGTACCAGTACCAACCTGAATTTATTCTCAGTTGGTGCCAAAATTAAAAATATTAAGCATGAAATTAGAAAATTTATAGTTATAAACTAAGTATAAATATGATGTCTAACACCTAAGAATCAACCATTGTTGTTGCAGTGCCAGCTCCTATACAAAGTTAGTATAGCCAGTGAGGTTTTTACTTATTAATAATAGAAATTTAAATTTAAATTTAAACATGGCGGCTAACTTAAATTACAAAACTGTCTCTCTTGGCAGTGGATAATCTTAGCTAAACTTTGGCTAAACTAAGAAGCCAGAAATTATTACATTGAAAAGGAGCCATAGCTTATAGCTCTTCTTGAGTTTGAATCAGAGGTGTTTGTTCTAGAAATATATATCAGGAAGCAGAGAGCAGAGATGGGTATTTAAACGCTAATCGAAGATGTTGAGGAGTTAAAAGAACAGCTCCCAGTAGAAAAGGTTAAAGCATTTTAATGTAATGAATGCTAAAATTATTCTCAGCTAATTCTAACTTGAAGAGGCACATCAAAGAAATACACTCTGGTAGAGCTAAGATCTATTTCAAGCATGTTAAAGTCGATGGCAGATATTAATGCACAACTTGTATGAAGTCCTATACCCATTCAGCAAAAGTGAAGAAACATATGCAAAAGCATCACTTAAGCGATTTCTTGATTCAAGATAAAGAAACTTAAAAGCTTATACCTGCCAAGAGAAAGTTAAATACTATTGAGTCATAAAGAGATTAACAGGAGAAACTCAAGAGAGAGAAGCTGCATGAATTGATGAATCAACCGGTAGGCAACACTATATTAGCATGCTTCTAAGCCAAAGCTCTGAACATACCTGCATTAAATGCAATCGATGTTGGCAATTGTTTGATAACTATTTGCAAATTAGCGTTCCTGCAAAACCAAAACTTATTGTAATTGATGATTATGCATACAAGGTGTATCCTTACAGCTATCTACTTAAGAATGAGCAGTACCAAAATGAGTTTGCTAACGAATACATGATTCTTAGAGAGGCTTAGAGAAGAGATTGCAAGAACTTGCTTAAGCTAAATGGTGTCATTTTAAGCTACGGTTATATCGCATTAAGGCTTAAGAAATATGAAATGACTCTGAGAGATTATCTGAATCATAACAGATACCCAGATGATTTGAATGATATACTATCAGATATGATATAGGGTATAAAGGAGTTGCATGAACTTGGATATGTTCATAGAGATTTGAAGCCAGAAAATGTTATGATAAACCTCTGCCCTTTAGAAGTAGTTGTTATAGATTTCAATAGAGCATTAAGATAAGAGATAGTAACCTTAGCAAAGGTTCTTGGGACACCTGGATACTTCCCAATCAGAGAGAAATGGACTAATGGCTCTGTTTAGTGGGATGTATGGGCAATTGGAGCTATTATATTAGAGAGTTATATGGAAAGTATGGCTTACTTTGGTTCAAAGTTTGAAAAATAATCAAAAAGTTATGCTTTGATACATATCAAGTAAGAAATTGTATGCAAGGAAATAAAAAGATAGTAGAGATGATAGTAATCGGTGCTCCCTCCTATCCAAGGTAAATATTGGATGATATACTTGTGCCACTTAAGAGAGCAAGATTCCAGAGGTATTGCAAAGACAAGCAAATAAAATTCGTCTGAATTAAGTGAACTAATATTCATTAAATATACATTAAATTCAGATAAAACCTGCGCTTTCTCTACTAACCCCAATAAGACCTAACAATACCCTACAAATCAAAGCACTTATAAACCTCACTAAGGGGTTTTAGGGTTTTGATTGTCTCTATGTTTACTTGTAGTTCTAATTTGTTTATAAGATTTATTGTTGTATTAAATTGAAATTTTCTACAGAAATGAATTTTACTAATCATGTCCTCTTTTCTAGCTTTTTTTATTTTAATTGTATCCCTATACTCTGTTTATATTAATTATTTTTTTCATTTATTTTAATTATTATCCTGATATAATTACAATTATTGAAAATGAGAATATAATGTGCTTTTATTTATATATAAAAGTATATTTTGCTCTAAAAAATAACAATTTGAGTTAATAAGCAATATTTCTAATAAATTATTCAGTAGTTAAAGAATAGAATTGTTATTTTATATTAATTTATTGATTTTGTATAATACCTACTTCTAATAGGTATAAATTAGTTTTTGTAATTTTTCTAAAAATAAATACAACTTTGTATAAAAATTCACTTAATAATAGTAATTATTTTTTAATTTATTTTAAATTAATTGTTTTTAACTAGAAATATTTAAAATAGAATTAAGTTAATTTAAGGTTAAGTAGTAAAAGAATTAAAAAATTTTCAGTAAACTTTATTAAAAATATAAATACTAAATACTTATACAAAAGATAATTACCTTAAAATATACATTTAAGTAAAATTCAAAGTCCTTGACTTCCTGTTTAAAACACAGATCCCATCTTTTATTCTTAATTATTAATCTCTTTGATCAACCTATGATATCCATCTCCCTCGTCATCGTTGTCGACTCCACTGAGCATTTCCGTAGCCTCATCATTATAGATTTATTGTGTATTTCTTTGTCCTAAGTCTCTTCTTCTCACTTCTCTCCATAACCAGCTTAGCCTTACCCGTGAGTATATATCTATTCACTTCCGAGACCTCTTCAATAATCTCATTGAATCTTCCTTCAAACTCATCAGTCCTCTTAGGCCTTATCTCTGGATTTAATAGTCCCATCAATCAATCTTCGGAATGTAGTAGAATGAGTTCGATACTACTTACTCACTTGCTAATTATCACAGCAACTCGCTTCTTCTTTTTATATCTCTAACTGCTTCAAATTGTTAGTTAAAATTAATTGAAAGCAATAGAAATTGAATTCTAAAAATATCTTGTGATTGATGGCATAATAACATATTTAAGTATATTAAAAGATAGCAATATAAATCGCATAACTAGATATTAATTTTGATAAAATCTTATATTAATAATTTCTTTATAAATCAGCATTAATATATACAGATTAAGGTAAATTAATATTCTTGCTTAGAAAATTACTTAGTAAATTAATTATTTGGTTTCAACATGCTAGTATGCTGTAAATGTTATACCCAACCAATTTATGTATTCAGAATCTAAACAGTATCTTGCAATTGTTTTTATGGGAGTAAATGATGGATCTGAGTGCCTATTCGGAATACTTTTGAAACTACAGGATAATTATTTTCAAATTTCGTATTAAATCTATTTTGAATTACTATTTTTCCACATGGGGTAGAAACTTGAGAAGTATACTATGATCTACAGGTAAATCGCTCAAACCTTAGTAAAGGCTCTATTTACTATGGAAATTGGTAGAATCATCTAAGAAAACACTGAAGTAAGGTATCCACACGTGATTTACCCGCTAATCGCCACCTTCTCTATAGTAGGCTAACAAAGGTTTTTATCAGTACTATGAATAACTCATATTTTTATGGTCCTACGACATATTATTATGAAAGCGAAGAAAATGAGTCTTGATAAACCATCCATTCAAGAGAATTATAAAGTCTTTCGAGTTCCATTTTCTGGGGTTCATGTAAGAAACAAATGGTAAAAATAGAGGGAAGAAGGAAAACCAAAATTACGCTATTAACTGGGGATTAATTACCAGTATGAATTTTAGTAGAGCATTAAATAATAATTACATAATAAGTATTATAATTAAAGATATCTATTATTTAAACTAAATTAGCGTAAAAAGAGATAGTTGATTTTCTTATTTTAAATAATTATCAATTAAAAATTAATTAAGCGTATTTTTACTAATTATCACTGCATCTAATGCAAAATTTTGTCAGATATTTTTCAAAAAAATAACTAATATTAAAGAATAAAGTTTATATTAAAAAAAACAACAGCTAAAATATTAATTATAATTAATGGTAACAGTATCAACAAATCACAGCAATATTATAGTTTAAACTATACATTAAATAAAAATTATCTATTGAATTTTTTTTAGAAATTAATTTATAATTATTAAAATATAAACTAAATATCTGCATTACAAGCATTAGAAACTTTAACAAGACCAGCAACATACCAAAGCCCAATCTTAGAAGTATGACCAATAATAGCACATTAAATAAAATTATAATCTCAGGCATTACATAGAGTAATATTGTCATTACCAGAAGGTAAAAAATTAAAGAAGACACGTAAAGATAAATAAATAGGGTTAACTAATAAGGTTACAACATGTCTAATATTATAGAAATACATTTGAATTTGGAAAATTAATTATAATTAAAATTAATATAAATCAAAATCGTGGCAGTTAAAGTTAGCCAATTTAACCGATCTTGGGCTCATTCGATAGGGAATTCAAAATTAGCTGGACTTTAATACTAGCGGTACTATTTTATCTCATCCATGGAGCGAGATAACTTCACTTTAATGTGAGGGTATAAATTAATGAATTAAGAGGCGTTCAATTAAAGTGAAGTTATCTCGCTCCATGGATGAGATAAAATAGTACCGCTAGTATTAAAGTCCAGCTAATTTTGAATTCCCTATCGAATGAGCCCAAAATCGTTCAAATTGGCTAACTTTAACTGCCACGATTTTGATTTATATTAATTTTAATTATAATTAATTTTCCAAATTCAAATGTATTTCTATAATAATAGTCAATTTAATTTGTAAATCTCATAGAACTTAATCTATTAGTAACTAATTAAGTTTTCAAATTTAAACATACCTTACAATCAAATTAATGAAATTGAGATTAAGCTAAGAATTCTTATGAGAGGCAATTGTATAAAAATAAAATCATTAGCTAGACAATATTTCGATTCTTTGTTATAATACTAATATCTGAGAGTTATTTTGTTATTTTATTACTGATTGGATCATTAAACGATTCAGTAAATTAGTGACATATAATTACCAATCCTACTCCGCAAAAGTTTTAAATAATTTAAAAAATAAATTTCTTAGTGCGAGTAAAGTGGTATACTGTATTACCTTTAGATATATTCCATTTGTTAGAATTCAAAATGAAAAGTATTTATAGTCGACAGAGATGAAAAGAGTGATAGATAAAAATTGAAATACTCTAAAAATAATGTAGTTAATTCTTTTGAACAACTTTTTTTTATAAGATAAGACATATAAAAATTATATAAGTTAACCATATTCATATCAATTATAATCTTTCACATTATTTTATACTTAGAATTTCCAGCTTAATTTAATTATTTTAAGATTAAATATATCTTATTTAATCTTAAGCAAGACTAATCCAATTATTAGAATGCATTTAGGAATGAATCATTTAAAGTTAATTTATTCAAAAAGAAATCTTATATTTAAAATCTGAATAAGTTATATATATTATAAGTTATTAAAAATAACGAATGAGACAATATAGAAATGCTCAACAACTTTTCTAAATTAGCTTAGATTTTTCGACTAAATTAAAAAACAAAATAATAAATGTTTAATATAAGAAATTATTTAGAGTAATTTTAATTCAAAACTTAATTGAATATTCAAAATTTTTACCTTGTAATAAATTCGTTTATGAAGAAGTTAAATAATTTTTAAGTTAAAATAATTTAGGCAAAGCATTAAAATTTATTTTCTAAAAATTATAGCTTTGATATGTTATTAATAATAAGAAATGGGTATTGAAGAGAAACTGAAAGAGATATAGAGCAATTCTTTTAAAAAAACAATCGCGATAATGTAATGGATATCATTTAAAGTGCGCAAGATTAATTTTTAAATGTGAAGGAAATATCTTTCAATTTTAATTGAGCTTATAAAAATAAATCTCAGAGATTTCTATTATTAAATAACATACATTTTGAAAGTAGATTACTGATAAAACCCCAAGAGTATAATTTTAAGCAATTTTGGGTGAATTATTGGTAAAATAAATTAGAGATAATAAAATAAATAAGTTTTAATTAGGTAGTTTACAAACGATTTGCATAAATAATAATTAGAAATTACGAGTATATAATTTGTTTCATTTTATTTAGGAAAGAAAAAAAGTGAAACCTCATAAGCTTAATTAGAGGGGTGTTTGAAATTAGTGAAAAATATATTTAAATGCCAAAATTAGTAAAATTTTTTATCAATCACTTATCAATAAAATGTACTTCTATCAAGAATGTGGGAGTGAAACTGGCAAACGAGGGCCATGCCATGACAACTCCAACGTCGACCTCAGGTGGGGGATCTAACTCATCCATAATGCTGTCGAAGGGAGGGATGAATTGGTCCTGATATTATCATAGTAGGAGAGATCTTGGTGATACTGGCTTGAGTCTTCCTCATAGGGTCTGGTGCAGTGGGAGCACTCCATTTTCTATAATTTAATTTAAGTTTTAAAGCTTTAATCTTAATTAATTTAAATAGGGCAGCTATTCAAAACATAATAAAACCCTTAATTTAAACAATTAAAAGATCAAATTTTAAAACTTATAAAATCTCCCAAATATTTTTGCTTTCGACTTTTAAAGAAAAAGGTGCCCTAGAGAGGAGAAATTAGATCCATTCGATAGCCCTTTGAAATCTAGGAGGAATTCAGGGTTCGGGGCAGAGAGCATTCCCCCTAGCGAAGTAGCGCTCGATTTACTTTTTCCCTATAATTAAAAATAAAATGCATATATTTAATTAATTGATTGATCCACAATTGTAATTGGTAAAAAAACTAACCCCTAATCAGACCTCCTAGAGGCTCAGGTGCCTGAGGGCGACCAAGGAATAGTTGAAGGCGCCGATAAGCCCTCTCATGTCGACATTAAGCGTTAGAAATAATTGGCATCAGGGGTGCCTAGAATGCCATTCTCCCTGAGTAATTAAGGATAGCAAGTATGATTGATCTTGTGGTGGGGAAGTGTGCAGAGCTAACCAGTTTTCCTCCTCTAGCTAAGGAATTCTCTAACTCATTTCGTAATAGAGAGGAAATTCGTGAGGGTGTAGATGTCACTGACCGAGTGAGGCTCTAATATACATCTCCTAGAGGTCTTTATCAGCTGGCTATTTGCTTGATTTTTTAAAGATCTGTTAGTCCCTAGGTTATTTGTTGAGTGTCCGTTAGTGATTTATTCGTTATTTCTTAGGTTGCTTAATTTTCTCTAGTAATACAAAATTCGTTGAGCTACCGATGGAGCTCAGGGTACAGGCAGCCCACTGATTAAGTATTAGACTAAGAATCTACACATTCTTGGCCATTTCCCTCTACCAAATATTTATAATAATAAAAATATAGTATTTATTTTTAATTTATATTAACTTAATTCAAAAAATTGCTCTTGTGGTTTTATAATGTGGATAATTTATTTATTGATTTCGAAAAAGAACATGAAGATATTTTTTATTTTAATAAGAAGTCTATAATATTATCATAAAGATCTTACCAATTCTGAATTATATATTTATTTTGAAGTTTTTGCATTAAATATATTAAAATTTTACTTATAATTTCAATAGTAAAACAATATTAAGCAGCTCTTATAGACTTCCAAGATCTTTATTACTTTTTAATTTTAAACTAAAATTAAATGTGAATAAATCTCAATTCTTCATTTGAATTCTATAATATGCAAATTATCAAAATAAAATTATTAGATCACTCAACAATCACAGTAAAGGATAAAATCAAGCTCGATACATAATTGGATCTGATTAGAACACGCTCGAACATAGATCATTACAACTTAAATTTAATTAGCCTGCTAAGTTTTGAAGTAAAATTTTAAATTATTTTTGATTTAAAGTTATTGAAGCTCAAATAATATTGGTTCCTACAATATCTTCTAGTATGATTCACTAGTTTTAACTAACCCACTTACTTCGCTTTATTTATGGTTATGGATTGTTGCTATTATTTTTGGTTTAGGATTAATATATTTAGTTTTGTTGTAATAGTAAGAAAATATATCAGAGGACAGTAAATGCTATCCCATTAATGAATGTCTTTACAACTGCTGTTTTATTTATAGCTTCACTTTACTATTGTATTGACTATTATTATTAAATTTATCTCTTGATAGCACTTCTTCAAAGTCAGTAACACATTAATTACATGTCTTCAAGGTTAGGATTTATACTCTATATCAAACTCATTACAACTTATTTCGATCTTAGTTCCTAAGGATTATTGTTAGAGCAACAAGCGATCTTTCGTTCCCTATTTCATCAAACTTTAGTAAACCATAAGATTCTAAACGCTCAGAGTAAATAGAAAAGGTTAGGAATTTGGCAAAGAATTGCAAATATTTTTATTTATAGGAAAGATAGCATTAGAAGTGAACTGTCAATCAGTTGAAATGATTGAATAAGATTGAGTGAGATAGAAGAAGTCATAATTAAATAATACTTCCAAGCAACATGAAACAAAAATATTGATGAAGAAAGATTCATATTAGCTAATAAGATTCTAATATATTTTTATTAAATGTAAGTAACAAATGATAGACTTTAACATATAAAATTATATTTTATTTAGAAAAATAATGTGAAGAATAAATTATTGTAGAAATAAAATTAAAAAATAATTAGAATTTCGATAATACATTTAAAAAATGTAAATGTCTTAAAAATTGTTCCAGCTAGCTCTAAATTTACACAAAATTTATTCATCTTCAGTATTTTTAATATATTTTTAATCACTTTTCTTATTTTTATCATGAAGTACCAGTTAAGTGGCACATGTGGTCTATCTATTAGGGCCACTAAAAAATATAATTAAAGATATACTTTTACAATTTAAATATTCTATAAAAAGATTACTTCCTTCTGGGTCTGATCTATAGGAGTGATTTTTATTTTATTTTTTATAATTTAATTAGTTATTTATTATAAATTAAGAATGCTATAATTATAAAAATAAGTAAATCACTCCGTAATTTAATTTAAGTTTGTATATTAATCTTATATTATAATATAAATAATTAATTTCATTATTATTAAAATTATTAAAACTTTGGGATCCTTTTAATATCGCCTAATATATTCATATTTCTACGACCCTAAAACTCTTTTTCTGTTATTTCTTTGCTGCTTTCAAAACCCCAAAACCCCTTAGTGAGGTTTATAAGTGCTTTGATTTGTAGGGTATAGTTGGGGTCTTATTGGGGTTAGTAGAGAAATTAGGTCAAATTGCAAAATGAGAAATAGAAATTAGCGAAATTTAGGGTCGATTTATGATGAGTAATATTTAGATCTACTGCTTAAGCTTAGGTATGGTACAAGTATTAATATAGACTAAGTCAAACAAGTGCTGAATTATACAGCCATAGCAAGACCCCTACGCAAGAGTGCCTCAACTGTCAGGTATCATTGCATGTTAGCTGTTTAGCATTTTAATTCTGGTTCTTGAAAACATCCAGTTAGAAAATAAATGTTAACTCAGACCCATATTGACTACCTCTGTGACTCTAAGACTATAAAGTATTGGGCTCACTTTCATTTTGACTAACGAGCTGTCATGTTTCATCGCAAGTTTCCTGACATGCTTATCTCTCTTTAGACTATTGCTAATATTTATAGAAGAAATGGCATTACTTTCAAGACTGTCAACAGAGTGAAGAGAGTGATTGCTTTTACAGTGCCATTTTATAGTAATTATTTAAACTTTATATATGATTAAATGCAGAGAGCTATTACTAATAACATCAAGTTCATACACGCTGATGAATCAGTGTTTACATTCAACACTTTTATTAATAAGTCTTGGTTTAAAAGTACGATAATATAGAAGTATATGATTAAAAGTAAAGGTTGTCACTCACGCAATTTTAGCTGGTATTAGTGAAGATTAAGGTCTTGAAGCTTATGTCATTCATCCTCGCTCTATTAAGCGAGAGCAGTATATAGAGTTCTTGCATAGGCAGAGAGATGTATAGCAACTAAGAAATCATCTTGTTTGTTGATAGCTTATCAGTTCATAAGACTAAGGAGTCTAAGAAAGCTTATGAGGAGTTAAACATAACTCCTGTATACAACGTTCCTTATAGCCTATAATTTAATGGAATTGAATTTTACTGGAGTTAAATCAAGACTTTCTACAAGAAGCTACTGCTGTATCATATTATGCATGATTTACCAATCGATACAATAGACTTAATAAAAAGTATTTGCAAGAGAGTGAACAAAGATAAGACTACGATATGTGCAAGGAAAGGAAGAATGAATGTTTATTAATAAGTATTAGACTTAAATGAATGAAATAGTTCACATATTAAATGGACCCTTAAAAGGATTAGGCTTCTCTTTCTCTTCTTCTTCTTAAGGCTTGATAGGCCCTAAGTTTCTTCTCTTACTGCCATCTCCTGCATCTATTTTCAAATCTTCTGGCTTTTAAACATCTTTATAAAGTCTCTTGCTAACTTAATGAACTGTCTGCTGTTTTCTATCTCTATGAACCTTAGCATGCTCTTTCATAAGATATATACCAGTGCCAGATTTTCCTTTAAAGTTATGAATCAAAGCTTACTAGAGAGGAATGGATGCTTCTTAAGCTCAGCGAGCCAGGTCTCGCTTATTAGTATTCCTTGCTTCTTCTAGTCTTCAGGAGAGATAGAATATCGTTTCTTATGAGCTTCTTCAATTATTTCTCTGAGATACTCCTCTTTTATTGTACCAAGAACACCAAAGATGAAGTTTCTCTCTGGTAGTTTATAAGAGAATTGCTTCTTGGTAGGAAGGTAAACTACCACTTCCTCATCTTACATGGCATCCTCATAAAGATTAGTGACTGAAATCTCAGGGTAGTTGGGAATTTCAATTAGTTTAATCTCTTTATTTTTAAAAGCTTTCTTCTACTCACAAAGTATTGGTTTCAAGAATGAAATTTTGATACCTTCCGTCGTTGGAAGGAATAAACCAACTGTATAATATGCTAATCGTCATCAAGTTATCTTACCATGTAAAGTTAGGTATCGATAGAGATCTTCCTTACTTCTGAATCTTGAGATCATTTCTTGAGCCTCAACTCTTTTCATTTGATCATTGAGTGATTCCATCTTTGTTCCTCTTCCTATTAATGAATATCAAATTATAATTTAAAAACTTCTGGATCCTATTGTTTAAAAACTTACCATTAAATATGGGCATCTTATAGGAGGTCAACCATGCAAAGATTCGTGGAGAAAGTTTGCAGAAGCTGCAACAAATTTCAGTGATGGATCTCCATTTTTATCAATTTAGTTCCATTAAATTAGTACTAAATTTGTTTAAATTTAATTAGTACTCGTACTAAATTCGTATAAGTTTAATTGGTACAAATTTAATAGTACCAAAATTTAATTAGTACCTAGTTTTAAACTAATGAGGTTTTAATGAAAAAGTTCCAAAATGGTTAAAAACCTAATTGGTACCAGTACCAACCTGAATTTTATCTAAGTTGGTACCAAAATTAAAAATATTAAGCATGTAATTTAGAAAATTTATAGTTATAAACTTAGTATAAATATGATGTCTAACGCCTAAGAATCAACCATTGTTGTTGCAGTACCAACTCCTATACAAAGTTACTATAACTAGAGAGGTTATTAGAGCTTTATAATAGAAATTTAAATTTGAATTTAAACATGGCGGCTAACTTAAATCGTAAAGCAATCTCTCTTGGAACTGGATAATCATAGCTAAACTTTGGCTCAACTAAAAAGCTTGAAATTATTTATGTTGAGAGGGAGGTAGAGCTAAGAGCTCTTGAATTTGAAGCTGAGGTTTTTATCATAGAAGTATTAAACCAGAAGGAGAGTGAAGAGATAGGAGTTTAAACTTAAATTGATTATGTTGAGGAGCTAAAAGAACAGCAACCAATCGAAAAGATAAAAACATATTAATGTGAAGACTGCTAGAATCTTTTCTCAACCGAACAAAGCTTGAAGAGACACTTGAAAGAGGTATACTCTTGCAAATCCAAGATCTATTTCAAGCATGAAAAGGTAGATGGTAGGTATTAGTGCACGACATGCATGAAATCATATACTCATTCAGCTAAAGTTAAAAGGCATATGCAAAAGCATCACCTCAGCGAGTTTTTGATTGAAGATTAAGAGACTAAAATACTAGTACTAGCTAAAAGAAAGTCTAATACTCTTGAATAATAAAGAGAGCAGCAGGAGAAACACAAGAGGTAGAAGCGATTTGAATCGATGACCCAACCAGTAGGCAATACAATTTCAGCATGCTTCTAAGCGAAAGCTATGAATATACCAGCATTAAATGCAGTTGATCTCAGCACTTGTATTGAAAACTACTTGAATAAACGTGCCTGCAAAAGCAAAGCTTATAGTAGTTGATGAGTATGCATACAAGGTGTATCCTTTCAGTTATCTTCTTAAGAACCAACAGTATTAGAACGAGTTTGCTAATGAATACATGGTTCTTAGAGTGGCCTAAAGAAAAGATTGCAAGAATTTGCTTAAGTTAGATGGTGTCATATTAAGCTATGGTTTTATCGCACTAAGACTCGAGAAATTCGAAATGACTCTGAGAGACTATCTTTATCATAATCGATACCCCGATGATTTAAACGATATTCTTTCAGATATGATAAAGGGTGTCAAGGGGTTGCATGACCTTGGGTATGTTCATAGAGATTTTGAGTCTGAAAATGTAATGCTGAATCTCTGCCCATTAGAAGTTGTTGTAATCGATTTCAATAGAGCTTTAAGATAAGAGATCGTTACTTTAGCATAGGTACTTGGGACTCCTGGATACTTCCCAATAAGAGAGAAGTGGACAAATGGTTCTGTCTGATGGGATGTTTGGGCAGTAGCTGCAATAATATTAGAAAGTATATGGAAAGTATGTCTTACTTTGGTACTAAACATGAAAAGCAATCAATAAGTTTGGCTTAAAACACATAAAGTAAGAAGCTGTCTGCAAAGAAATTAAAAGCATAGTAGAGATGATAATCGTGAGAGCTCCAAACTTCCTCGGTAAACATTTGATGATATCCTTGACTCACTAGAGAGAGCAAAGTTCAAGAGATACAATATAGATAAACAGATAAAATTTGTTTAATTTATAACACTAATAGTCATTAAATGTTCATTAAATTCACATAAAACCTGCATTTTGTCTACTAACCCCAATAAGACCCCAACTATACCCTACAAATCAAAGCACTTATAAACTTGACAAAGGGGTTTTCATGTTTTAACTGTGATCAAGTTCCCATCACTATAAAATGAAATATATTTTTGTTAATTCGTGATAGATATCTAATAAGAGTAGTGACCTCGACAACACATCAAGTCGTTAGTAACGTCCTTACTTGGAAACTTAGATCATTGTTATCGTGATCAAAACGGTGATCACTAAACCATCACTTAACTCTGAATGATTTTAGGTTTAAATTTATGAATAACTTCAATAAAGAGCAGTAATCAGAACTAGCCCTGAACTCACAAAGCACGTGCTCAAGTTGTAACTTCTCTTGTGATCCTAATTATAAAGACATTATCACTACCACGGTGATCTAATTCCAATCATTTTACTTGAAAGATAAGGATGCTTCTTAAGTTCCTCTAGCCAAGCTGAGCTTATTAGAATGCCTTGCTTCTTCTAGTCTTCAGGAGAGATAGAATCAAAACCCCAAAACCCCTTAATGAGGTTTATAAGTGCTTTGATTTGTAGGGAATTTGTTAGGGGTTGGAGTTATTAATTAAATGCGAGACAAAATAGCAAGCTTTTGGGGTCTATTTATGATGATGAAGAGTATATAGATTTAGTGTTTAAACTGCGTTATGGATGTGATATATACAGTGAATAACTCAAACCAGTACTGAACTATAAGTCTATTGCACTGCTCTTAAAGCGTAGTCCCTCAACTGTTCTCTTTCACTGCTTGAAAGCTGTATAATTAAAGCAATAATAGCTGAGTTCTTAGCCTAAGAGGAAGTCTAAGTTTCTATAGAAGCATATTGACTATCTTATTAATGAAAAAACTTTGAAGTATTGGGCTCACTTCTCTCTCGACTAACGAGCTGTTATGTTTCATCGCCAGTTCCCTGAGTTGAAGATCTCTGCATAGTCTGTTGCAAATATTTATAAATGAAACGGTATCTCTTACAAAGGTGTAAATCGTATCAAGAGAGTAATTGATTTCACTCTGCCATTTTACAACAACAACTTAAATTATATTTATAATTAAATGCAGAGAGCCTAATTGAATAATATTAAGTTTATCCATGCTGACGAGGCTGTGTTTACATTCAACACTTTCATCTAGAAGTCTTGGTATTAGAGGCATAGCAACATAGAAGTATATGACTAGAAAGTCAAGGTATAAACAATGGCTATTCTTGGAGGAATTAGCGAGGATACTGGTTTAGAAACTTATCTTATTCATCCTCGCTCTATTAAGACAGAGTAGTATATAAATTCTTAGAACAGCTGAGAGAGAAGTACCCTGAATAAGAGATTATACTATTCGTTGATAATCTTTCTGTTCATAATACCAAAGAAACAAGGAAGAGTTATGAACAACTTAGAATAACGCCAGTGTTCAACGTACCTTACAGTCCATAGTTTAATGGAATGAGTTCTACTGGGGAATATTAAAAGGTCGTTACAAGAAACTGCTGCTATATCACTTGATGCATGACCTACCTATCGATACAGTAGACTTTATTAAAAGCTCAGCGAAGAGAGTAGATAATTTGTTGGCTTAAAAGTGTGCTAAAGAAGGGAGAGTGAATGTATATAAATAAGTTTTGTAGTTAAGTTAATGAATATATAAGTCACATTTAAAATTCTTTAGAGGGAGCTGGCTTCTCTTTCTTTTCTTCTATTTCTTACTTCCCTCCACCTAAGTTTCTTCTCTTACTGCCAGCTCCAGCATCTATGTTCATTGACTCTGGTGGCTGAATATTTGAATAAAGTCTCTTGCTGACTTCATACTTTGTCTGCGACTTTCGCTCTCTGTGAAGCTTGCTCTATTCCTTCATCAAGAAGATGCCAGTACCAGATTTTTCTAAAGAGTTAAGCTAAAAATCTTACTTGAAATATAAGGGTTCTTCTGCAGCTCTGATAGCCAGCTCTCACTTATCTTGATCCCTTGTTTGTCTTTATCTCTGAAGAGATGCTGTACCTTTTCTTATGAGATTCTTGAATAATTTCTTTCAAGTAATCACCTTTAATTGTTGCAAGTATGC
>ARYC01000661.1:0-21682 GCA_000711775.1 Oxytricha trifallax | reverse complement strand
GATTATAGGGGTCAGGCCTGTATAATAGTATACCAATGTTGAAAAATCTCGAGAACGGCCCCGACAACCTACTGGATTTCAAACTGCTCTGAACTTTAAATTAAAAATCACACTAATCTAATCATATTCAAACTTTGTAAGAGCTGTGATAGTGCCAACCCTTCATTTTTCATTCTCGAGATCGGCTCCCTCAAATTAAGTTAAATTTGTCCTTTTAAATTTCCTTATTTATCGATATACTTAAAACTTTTTATCAACTTACAAATTCTATGTGTACATACGTATTGGGGTTTATGTACTCATAGAATTTGTAAGTTGATAAAAAGTTTTAAGTATATCGATAAATAAGGAAATTAAAAAGGACAGAATTTAACTTAATTTGAGGGAGCCGATCTCGAGAATGCAAAAAGAAGGGTTGGGACTATCACGGCTCTTACAAAGTTTGAATATGATTAGATTAATATGATTAGATTGGTGTGATTTTTAATTTTAAGTTCAGAGCAGTTTGAAATCCAGTAGGTTGTCGGGGCCGTTCTCGAGATTTTTCAACATTGGTATACTATTATACCGGTCTGACCCCTATAATCCAGTGCTTTGGCTTAAGCCAAAAAGCATTTTTTAGGGTCAAAACTGAAGACCCAAATTTTCGATTTCGGGTGCCATTAATTCTAGATATTCTCGTCTTCACATTTCTACTGGCCATTATTCAGTTATGGACGGGGAAAGGTTTGAATTTCGAAAGTTGCCGCGGATTTCGACATTTTTCAAAAAGCCAATTTTGGGTTTTGCCCATCTTGAAAATTCCTAAAATATATCACAGCTCTTCAACCACCCACCTCCAGGCAACTCTAAGCTACTCGTTTATGAGTTATAGTGAATAATCATTATTTGTCTTGGTTTGGCAGTGAGTCAGCCATAAATCCGGAGGATATAAGCAAAAGAGTGTTTTTTTCATATAGTTAAGGATCAATAATCCAGTCGAAATTTTAATAATCCAGTGGTTTAATAGTAAAATACAGTCGAATTAATCATTAAAATTAAGCATAAATCAGATGAATCCAGCCACTGGATTTTAGAAAACCTCTGAAATCAGCCTTCAATAACTTTTGAATGCGAGTGCTGGTAAGCTTAAATCTTCGATATTATCTTCTATTTAGAAGGTATTAATGATTTGCAAGTGCCGCAGGAGGCACCTGATTAGTCAAACTCAGATTGGATTTTTGAAAATCATCAAGCCAATGGAAATTTTGAAGAAAATTTTAAAGCCAAGGGCATTAAGTGTGAGTATTAAAATGCGCAAGACAGCGCTAAAATCAACCGTGCTAAAGAATTTCTGCAATAAAATAACTATAACTTGAAAATGCTGCTGTAGCAGGCGGATTTTGCAGGTTATAATAAAACTTTTATTTTAAGTAGTATGTGAGAAAGAAAGTATATAAATAACAAAAAGCCAAAGAAGATCAAGCACAGCCATAAGAGTAAATCCGTGGTATCATAGCCTCTAGATGTTACTGTTGCTATCGAAGAGCTTAAGGAGAGTGAATAAGCTACGAATCTCAGCTTTGCAAGTGTTTAAAATCAAAATAAAGAACCCTACCTCAACTCTTTATTAACTATGGCTCGATCATTGGCCATGAGATTCTCATAAAGCACTTCGAAAGTTTCAAGAATTCTTAATATTATTAAAGATCTTGCATTTTGCAAGAAATAGTTACTCGAAACACCCAGTCACTTTTCTCCTTCCTAAGCAATTTTGAGAACGTTAGTGACCAGAAACTAAGCAAGAACTTGTTCTCATTGCTCGTGGATTTAATTTAGAGCAATATTAATTTAGATGAAGACTCAAAGCCACGTATCCTTTTAGCTGCTCTTGGTTATTATATGGGAGAAAGAGTATAAATCGAAGATGAATTAATTCAAGAATCAATCTTATTATTAATACGCTCACCTAATACGAGACAAGCTCCGGGTTTAGCGAACTTTGTATTCTTTAATTCAGTTGCAGCATTCACTAAACAGCTTGCACCAGTGCAGAAATTGGATTCTACTCTCCCTATATTATACAATTAATGGGTTAAACTTGGTAATTATTCGCAGTCGACTCTCAAGTTTAAAAGCTAATACCTACTTCATTCTTTATCTTGAATGTGCCTTTCATTACTCTACTCAAGCAAGACTGTGGCTTGCACTTAATCAGAGACATACCTGTAGAATATACAGAGCACTTCGTAAGAATTTGTGCTCTCTCTTGCTTCCTACAGTTGAAGCTCTCAAAGATTATATATCAATTACTAGGGCTACTTTCTTACAGAAGTAAGAGGTTATTGATTCAAACATTATGGTTTACTTTATGAAAGGCCTTGCATAAAGGCTGCAGAGCAGAGACGAGCAGTGGGTAGGCAAAGTAGAGTAGTTCAAGAAGCTTCAGCAGCAAATCATAGAAGCTTAAATTGAAAAGAATGTGAGTGTGAGCAACAGCATCATTGAAAATTGCCTTAATGGCGACTGCTCTGAAATTCAAAGAATTTTACACTTACCCAAAAATATGGAGGCTTTCTCTGATAAAACAATTGTAGACTTACTTCGATTCTTTGAGAACGCTAATATCTCGCACATGTTAGCTCGTGCTTTCAATTCATAGCTAAGGAATGAAAGGTTAAGTGTAAGTTATGACTTAGAAAAGCTGCAGCAAAATGAGCTTTAAGTTATATAGTTCTCAAATTTTGTGCATTAACTATATTTGCGAAAACTTGCACGCAAACCATTTAATACATTTTGGTATTGGTAATGGCAAGACCTTGATTTGCGTTGCGTTAGCCATTCTTATAGCTCTTAAAATGAAGATATCCGTAATCATAGTTGGCAAGAATGAGCACTTAGTGCAGAGAGATTATCAAAAATTTCAAAAAGTTATTAGTGCAATGGATCTTGATTCAAACCATAATTTCTTTGCAAAAAGTACAGGCATTTATTTTTTCACTCAACCACAACTCAAGAACAATGAAGGCTGCTAAATTCATGAGTGTGTGGCACGATAGCATCGTGCTTATTGATGAATACGACTGGATTCTCTTCGATGGCTCTGCTGATAACATTATAAACCAGCTAAATTTTTACAAGCAGGCAAGAAGTATTATTGGATTTTCAGGAAGCCATCTTTCTCAAGGTGAAGAAAATTGTCTTAGTTTAGCTTTGCATAGCACACCTGTAGTATTCCCTACCCTTGATAAACTGCAAGGAGATAAGAAAACTTAGTTAGCAGACTTGCTGATAAGTTCAAACCAAGGAGATTACTTACAGAGAATCAAGGAAATCATAAAGGATTAAGTAGCTGTTTCACCAGTTTTAATAGTGGCTTCAACAAATTACAGTGCTATTGAAATAGGTTTAAAGAAATCCGATTTTGATTTCATTAGTTTCAACCACTCCTAAGCGACTGCAATTGAATCTGTGCTTGAAGGCAGGTATTTAATGAGAAATGCAAGCAAAAACTACAGGGTTTACTTGCTCAACGAGCCACAGGGGAGAGGAACAGATATATAAACTAATGATGAAATCGATTAAAATGGTGGTGGTTCATATTTAATCATTGCTGATGTTTTCTCACAAAGATCTGAAGAATAAATCATTGGTAGAATTGGGAGACTTAACACTAAAGGCAGGTGGCAGCGAGTATTATATAAGCAAGCTTCTAAAGATAGTGCAGAGCAGCTGCTAATAGTTGAAAAGAAAGAGATAGAGCTTTATACTTGCTCGCAAGCACAATTAAGTATAATCAATTTTATAAAATCGATTAGAAGCAATGGAAAATTTTATTGAATAAAACCAGCAGCCTTAAGAATAAATTTCTGCAGAGCTTTCAAACGAATAGGAGCAAGATAATATTGTAAGAGAAATCGTTCAACATATTGGATCTCTCACTGAGAAAGCTTACAGTGAAGCAAGCAACCCAGCAGCAGTAGTGAAGCAAGATAATCTTGAAGAAGAAAAGGAGCCTTAATAAATTGAAGAATAAGGTGAATAAAGTAAGTTGGGTTTTTATTAACCTTCTCTCATAGAGCTTATTGAATAGAAGATGAGTTAAAACCCTGTGCTTCAAGATAAACCATTCGAGCAGGTATAGCAATTGGTGCACAGGAGTTTAAAGAGGCAGCACCATGAAATTACTAAGGCTCAAAGCAGAGAGAGATCCAAAAGTAAAAGCAGTTCTGCAAGTTCAAAGAGAAGATTGTTGAAAGGTTAACAAAAGCTTGACTTAATCAAAGAATAAAATAAGACTTGAGAGTTGGTTACTCGTCGCAGTGCTATAGATAAAACATTCACTTGCACTTATACAGAGCTGCCAGAGAGTGAAGAGACAATGGAAAGATGGTTGAAGGCAGGCTCGAGTGAGAGAAGGCACTTTAAAAGCGACATAAACCATAGAAATTCAGAGAGAAAACCAAGATTAAGAATATGAAATTTATCTTAATTTTTTAAAGAAATTCATCATATTCAAGTCTTTGCTATTAATAGCGTATAGAGAATCGTGGAGGAATAGAAGCAGCAGCACTCATTGTCTCATGTTTGGAGATTGATTTTGCATGTTCTACAGGTTACCATCTTGCATAACCTACTCTTTCATCTTGCGTAAGTCAAGCAACTCACTTTCCATACTATCATGTTATTGCTTCAACTTTTTAGTTTACTGCAAGAATTCTTGCTTATCTTATTTCAAAGCCTCTTCATAATCCTTTACTCTCTCTAACTATTCACGGGTTCTCTTTCTTTTAGATGAATCCTTAACGAGATTCACAGCCTTACCTCGCTCAGATACACAAGTAATTAAGAGAGAGTAAAATTACTGCTAAAGTTAAGGCATCTGCTGAGAGCGTCCACGAACTCTGGTCTCATTTCTATAAAGAGATCTATATTTTACTCTAGCTTTTCACTTCGTTAGAGCATTCATCATGAATCATCTGGGAGACACCGTCGGTGACTAGGGTGAAGAGCAAGCCACAAATCCATTATCTGTCTAGGTGGACCCAATTTCGTTCTTCAGGCAAGTATTGCAGCAGTCTTGAATACCCTATTACATAATCGAGAAAGTCTTGAACTGTAAGTCTATCGATTTAAGGCACTGCTGAGACTTTAACTGCGTCTCTTCTTACGTACTATATTAACTGTTACAGGGTTAAGCTAGGGGTTACGTCTTTATCTGCTCTTATGATTTATTTAAGGAAATAAATGTTGGTGGAGTCCGCTTTTGGAAAGAAAGCGTGGCAGTCTTGAGCAAGAAAGTTATATAGCTCTTTCTTGCTTTTGCACTTCTGGGCGAGTTCTGAAACATTGATACCAGTAAGTTACTATTGGTTCATTAAACTTTAAAATTAAGGCGCCTTAAACCATTTTATATAGGCCAATTTCGATCAGGAAACATACGTTACATAAATCAGAGATGCCATTTCAATAATAATGGAGATTTTGTACCAGCCGATCCATTCCGCATAGTCGAATGTTACCAGTATCAGCAGCTTTGAATTCATAAAGATTTCTTAATATTCATTGTCTGTAAGGTGCGTGGGAAAAATTCAGGATTCTTAGTAGAACATTCTATAGAAATTTTACATTTTTTCTAGATTTTTGTATCCTATTAATATAGGTATTCTTATTAAAATCAAACGTATTTATACTGATTTTGTATAATACGATACTCTGTATTTTAAGTTTGAAAACCTGTATTAGAAAATTCTATTATCTAGTAAGCAACATTAAAATATTAATTTTATTTTCAGACTGAGTTAAGAGCTCCTAATAAAATTATATTTTGGAGTTTATAATGCAATCAAAAACAGGTAATTCAATTCTCAATTAGATTTATCAGTTATAACTAAAAGTTTAAAGTTTAATAAGAATTAAAAATAATAACTTTATAACTCAACAAAAGTCCAAGCATACAATATTTCTAAGCTTTAGCTTTATTTTAAGCTTTCAATACAGATTAATAAGTTTATATATGAAACTTATGAGACTTCTCTGTTTAGAAAAAGAATATAGCAAGAAAGTAAGAACTTTTAACTCATTTTAATCATAAATTTTAAAGCAACTAATATGGAATTTCTTATTTCTAAAACTTTATTAAATTTAAGACTTAGGCAGTAATTGTGTTTCTTTTTTGTTTGGTGTTTGTGTATGTCCTATAATATTATAATATTTGCTCACACTAAAATACTATAAATGAACAACTAAAAGTTCATGTTATCATTTGTGCAATATATAATCAGATTTATAATATTTCGTGTGAGTGATACTTTAAAAATTCAGTGATTAAATTTCCAGTGTAAGAATAAATATTTAGTATTACTTTTACACAAATTTCTAAAATAAAATTTTGATTAACAATGTTAATTTAAGCTTTGAATCTAAACATAAATTTTATTCCTTCAAGAAAATGTTTATTCAAATATTTAGATAGGGGAAAGGTTTGCATGAATAACTATTCTAAAACTTAATTTCTTAAAAAGGTAAACTATAAAATTGAGTTAATCGATTCTTACCTTGAAAGTATATTAAAGGCTAAGTAATCAAAGAAATTTGGATTTATAAAATTAAAAATTGGATAAATCAATTTGAAGTATTCTAAATATACTTTATTAAATCGTATTATATTCTTAAGATAAACTAAAACAACGGTGAAATAAGTAACCACTTATTAAGAAGTAATAAATAAAGACTGTTTGTTTTAGATTATATTTTTTTATTCTGATAAATTTCCTCTAGATTTTGAATATTTATAAGCATTTAAATCAATATTAAATTTATTGATAGCTTTTATAACTTACATAAGAATATCCATACTAAATAATTCATTTCCACTTTATAAAATGTTTTTGAATCTAAAATATCCTGGTTTAACCAGTCCTTAAACTTTATCCATGAGAATTCTTAGTATTTTTCTTAGAAATTTATATATTCAAATGTTATAAATTGTATATTATAGTAAATTAAGAATTTATTCTTTGGAAAGTTTTTACTAAAAAACTCTTAATATGAGCTAATTTAAAATAAATAGTTTTAGTTTAGAATTTTTATTTAAACTACAGTTAAATTTTACTTATACAAGTCCATAAAACTTTCTTTAATCGCTTATAAATTTTAAAATTCTACAATTAGTATTGCTATCAAAAGAAACAATTAAATCGTTTATATTGATACTTTATTTATAATACTATAAAAGATATAATTCATAAATTTGCAGCTAAAATATATAAAATAATGTTAATTTTATCAATATGAACCAAGGCAATTTTTAAATTTTTATTAATGCAAAATATAATAACTTTAATTTAGTTTAACTTTTTATTATTAACTCCACCATTATTTTGGCTATATAAATTAAAAATAATGACTTAAATTTATCTCTAGTTTACTTTAATTATAAAAATATGTTTCTCACATGCATAATTTGAAACTTATAAATTTGTAGTTAGTTAGTTTAGAAAATTTTAGATATAACGAAAATTTTAAATTAAAATAGTCAAAAGTTAAGATATTTATAAATTATAGAGAAATAATCATATGAATTAATTAAATTATGAAATATAATTAATAATTGTTTATTAGAAAAATAGCTGAATATTTACTTAGCTTATATTAAAATTGAATAAGAATAGCTATGAATTTATTATTTAAAGTAAGTTTTTTATTTATAAAAATCTAATAGTTGAAAGTTACATAATAAAATATTTGTAAATTTAGGATAAAATAGTAAAAAATTTCATGAATTTATAGATTATTATTTTTAAAATAAGTTTCTAAAATTTGCCTTAAAATTTTCCGAAAATTTCAATAATTGCACCAGGGTTCTAAAAAGTTTAATATTCAGAAATTTTACTTAAGGAAATCAAAATATTAATTCTTATAATATTATTTTTTTCTAAAACCAAAAAAAAAATTTTTTCAATGAGTTGTTTAAATATGCTAACTTGCAATTTTATAAATCCTTGCAGAAATTGCAATCAATTTAATTATGCCCCTAGTTCAAGTACAGAGAGTACTCATGATTCAATTGGAAATAAAAACGGTAGCCCTTAGGCTAATTTTTCAATCCCTAACGCTTTATTTAGCAATAATGCTACTCAATAATATAAGATAAATTAATCAAAAAATTCAAACAACTTGAACCAAAATTTAATTCAAGGTTGGAACAAAGTTCCTTCAGCAGTTATTCCTGCTAATAATATTTAGTCTGCTTAAAATAGTTAAGCTTTAACCCAAGAATAGAGATAATAGCTCTAATTATATCAAATGTAAAATTTTAGTTAACCAAACTTGGTTTTTCCAGGAGATTTTAACCCAAACCATGAATATTCTGTTAGCAATCAAACTGATGTGCTCAACTTAATTTATAAGTTTTCGTTCGGATAAATTTTCCAAAATGTTGGATAATTCTCAAAATATTTAGTACAAGGAATGTTATATGATGATGAAACAGTAAACAAATCTAGCTAAGACGGCTTTAATAATTTTAATGCAATCCCAAATCTTGTAGTTTCAAAACCTAGAAGACTAGTAAACTTTTTCCATGCTTTAAATATTATGAACTCAGAAACCTTTTACATTTGCCTTGAGCAAATTTCTTAGTAAGTTATACTAAACTTTCACAGTGTGCAGCAATTAGAAAAAGCACTAATTAATGACTTATTATTTGAAATTGATGGATTTATTGGAGCAGCCTTACAGAGAAGATTTTAAATAATGCAGACTTACTTGTTTTGATTCAAAAACAAAAACCCAAGTTTTAGGATAAGATTAATTTACTGGAGATTTCCTTAAGTATTTAAGTACTATCAAATATACACCAGTTTTAATTCAGACCTCAGATATTGAAAATTCGGAATTTATAGTCTTAAAAAAGAGAAAAAATACATGGTATTATTTTAATTTTCAAGGTGAAATTTTTAAGATTACAGATGAAAAGAATTATAAAATGCCAGATTTCCTCAATTAAATCAAAGAAATTGATTAGAGAGAATTAGTTGATAAATACTTTGGATCAGTAAATACTTTTTATAGACTTTAGTTTATTCCTGCTGACATGAGATAGGATGCTGTTTTATTCCTAAAAATATTTTAGCAACTTTATGATAACAGAAACTATACCTAAATTAAGCAAGTTTGGACTTAAATTGAAAAGTTTGCAATCAAGACCTTGAAAAAGTAAGATCTTAAAACCTAGTTTTTGCAGTTAGGCCCTTTAAAGTTTGTGAGAAAATCGACAGGAACTGGGAATCACACTTATTCTTAATATAAAAAACAGAGATAAGTTGTAGCAGAGAAGATTAGAAAATATTCATCAAAAGCTTTTGAAAATTCCTCTTCTAGTACCTCACCCCCTGACTCAAAAAAATCTGGAACAATATTGACAAGAGCCTAGAGAAAGAAGCAGTATGAAGAAGAAGCCAAGAATGCTATGAATAACTGAGCTTTATTATATATATTTTATAAAAGATGTATACTACACCGACAGCGGTAGAACATCTTCATTGATATTAGATTTTAATTTATCTTAAAAATTTCCATAAATATGTTCTTTATTGATTTGATTTTCTTATTTTAATTATAATTCCCTACTTCTAAATAAAAAAGGTTTTAAAAAGTGTAAAGTATATTGTAGAAAATTGTAAATTGACTCGAAGATTTTTGAATTTATCAATTTATTATACTGCAGAAAATTTCAATTCGAGTTTACCTCGACTTGAAGATCACGTAATCATAAACATCAAGATACTGAATTTATCTTTCAATATACTGCGCAAGAAATGATAATATAGTCTCACACACTAATAATGTAATATTGTCGAGCTCCGAAACAGCTTATATGATTTTCCATAAATAAATAGAACCTATATTAGATTTTGTACAAATTAGGATAAACATAAAGCATACCACATATCATGCTATTGCATTTACAATTTTAAGATAGATATTAAGCAAAATGAATGTTAAGATCACGTATAATAAAACTCTAGCAATTTAAAATAATGTTTGTAATAGAAATTGGCATGAATTTGTGCCTCTAAAATATTGCAAGATTATTGGAAAAAAGTGATATAGAATGACAAATTAGAGTGTAAGTTTCACTAGAGTGAATTAAATCAATTTTATTTAAGCACTCGGCAAAGAGTGCAAGTGTAATTATCTTGGATTAATTAAAATACGAATGAAATAATAGCGCTTAAATAGCGATGCTATATTTCTATTTGAATTAAACAAACATCACAGTGTAGAATTAGAGCAACTTTTAAGACAAAAAATATGAAAAAAATGGACTTACTTAATTTCAAATATATGGATCGATTGATCGTGAGTTGCTCTTCAAAATGCACACAAAGTGCAGTAAAGTTTGTGGAGTGAGTGTGAGTTTCGTTGTTAATAAAGAAAGTGCAATAGCGATCGCAAATTTATCACTTTTTGATTTCCATTATTAGTTTAATTATTAAAGTAGTAATTATTAATTAATAAAAATCAAACTTAATTCAAATGTGGAGGTAAAGCCGCATCCATTCACAAATAGTATGAACGGTAAAACTTTGCCGCTAATCGGTCAACAGGGTACAAACCCCATATATTCTTGATCAGCATCTCAAACTCTATAAGACTGGTAAGTATGGCCTCAAAATAAAATCATGAAATTTTTCCCATTTTCACCGTACTTGCATTCTCGAGATCGGCTTCCTCAAATTAAGTTAAATTCTGTCCTTTTAAATTTCCTTATTTATCGATATACTTAAAACTTTTTATCAACTTACAAATTCTATTTGTACTAACCCCGATACGTATGTACACATAGAATTTGTAAGTTGATAAGAAGTTTTAAGTATATCGATAAATAAGGAAATTTAAAAGGACAGAATTTAACTTAGTTTGAGGTAGCCGATCTCGAGAATGCAAGTACGGTGAAGTTTGGAAAAAATTTATGATTTTATTTGAGGCCATACTTACCAGTCTTATAGAGTTTGAGATGCTGATCAAGAATATATGGGGTTTGTACCCTGTTGACCGATTAGGGGCGAAGTTTTACCGTTCACACTATTTGTGAGGGGATGCGGTTTTACCTCCACATTTGAATTAAGTTTGGTTTTTATTAATTAATAATTACTACTTTAAATTAAACTAATAATGGAAATGAAAATGTGATAAATTTGCGATCGCTATCGCACTTTCTTTATTAACAACGCAACTCACACACCCTCTACCAACTTTACTGCGCTTTGTGTGCATTTTGAAGAGCAACTCACATTTTATCGATCTGTGTTTTTGAATTTACGTAAGTGCATTTTTTTCATAAATTTGGTCTTAAAAATTGCGCTTATTTTGCTCTCTGATGTTTTTTACATTAGAATAGCAATATAGCTACTCTATTTAAGTATTATTATTACATGGGAATTTTGATTAATTTTAGATAATTACACTTAAACTCTTTCCAAAGTGCTTATGTACATTGATTTAATTCACGCTAGTGAAACATACACTCTAATTTGCAATTCTATATCACTTTTTTCCAATAACCTTGCAATATTTTAGAGGCACAAATTCATGCCAAGTTCTATTACAAACATTTTTTATAAATTGCTAGAGTTTTATTTACTAATTTAAATTCAATTATTCAATTAAATTGAGTATCATTAAATATAAATCTACTATCTTAGCATTTAGTAAGCATTTTTCAATATTAATGAATTTAATATAAAGGTAGAAAAATCTTTTGTTATTTTAAGGATAGACGAGATACTTAGATTATGTAAGATTTAAATATTTTATAAATATACAAAACATGGTAATTATAATATTTCCAATTTTCCAATTTGTTTATGATATAATTTAGCTTTGAAATTCAATTAGTTTTACAGTTTCCTAAAATTACCAATTCTAACTTTCTTTCATAATAATAAATTTAATTCTCTGCCTAAATTCAATGTTTTATTTTTTTTAGAGTTTAAGTCAAAATTACAAATATTTACTATTAATTTCCTTAGAAATAAAATTATTAATTTTAATAATACCTTAACTAAAACGATGTGGAACATCTTCATCTTTAAATATAGATTAAACTTAGATTTTAAATTATTCATTAAAGATTTTCTTAACTATTTATTATTTATAAAATGGAAGTTAAAATCAAGGAAAGTAATTTAGAATAAATTAAAATTAAGATTAAACTTAGAATAAAATTAAGTAAATTAAGAAATTAAGAGAACATTGTTTAAGAAAAATTGGCTATATTTAAACTTAGAAATAAAAACTAAAACATTTTAAGGCAAAGCTTGAACATTAAGAATTTATAAGAGTTAAAATTAAAATTAATTATTATAAAACATTTATTTCTTCACTTGTTTTATCTGTAAAGTTTGTAATGAAAAATATGAATATTTAGATTAATTGCAATTCAACTGAGAGTTATAAAATACAATACAATTTATAAATTTTATTAATTATTTCCTTAGGGATTTTACTTATATTTAAAATTTACTTAATATAAAAATTTATTTTTTGATTTATTTATTTCTAATATTTAATTTTATTTTAATTTAAACTTACTAATTTTAAACTGAACTTTGGAATAAATGCTGTTCAAAATTCTACTATTACTATTGCTACTATTTTTGATTTTACTGCTGAATTATTTTAATCTAACTTATTTTACTATTTTAACTTTTAGATTTTTAGTTATTAATAGTGTTGCGACTATTGGTTCTGTAACCAGCTAATATAAACTTACTTAAATTAAATTCGATTTTAAAAATTATATTTGGGCTTCACTGCTTAGGGAAAAATAAATTGAATAGAAATAGTAAAAAAAATAATTTACTTACCTTTTATTAAATAAATTTAAGTACTGTTATCTTAGCAATTGTTAATTTACTTAAAGTAATTAAGTCAAATTTGGCTGAAATTGTTGAAAATAGCTTAGTTCTAAATTTATAAAACATTTTGTTGAATTAACCGAGAAACTTATAAAAATTAATTTAAATTCAAATTTAAACAACTCTCCATTCTATAATGAAGCAAAATACTGAAATAACTCATTTTTTATTTGCTGTAATTTAATTTTTGCCCGATCATTAGGTGAATTATAAGGCAGATTTTATTTTTTCATAAAGACTAATAATTAAATTATTTTGATTTTTTGCTATTAATCTTAATCATACCTCATCATATTACACGAAATCACATCAGGGCAAAAATTATTGATTTTAATTATATAAAAATCAATTTTTAGTTTCAATTTTGTTTTCATTTTTCATTTATTTTTCATTTTGCAATTTATAATTTGCTTTCAAATTTTTTAAAATAGTTTCTTTTTAAATTTTCCATTTCTAATTTGAGAAAAATCAAGAATATCATTCACTAAGTAGAGCATTTTGTAAAAACAATAACATTTTTGGTTGTAGATTTTAACTTATTTTTCATTTCAATAAGTAGTTGAGTCAAGGGAAAAAATTAGATCTTAAGTTTGAATTAATTTACAAAAAATCCCTCGAGTGAATCAGGGAAGATTCGGAGAACCTCTTGAGAATTAACAAGATAAATTTTTCATTGGCTATAGTAAAATTGCTGGAATCTGTTTATAATTTTGTAACATTTTTAATTTAATATTATAAAAATTAATAAATAATTTTCTGTTATAAGCTAAGGTAATTTTTGAATATTTGAAATTCTGAAAATTTTAATCCAGTAATTTTTAGATTTAATAACTGTAAGAATATTTTAATTATAATATTAAAAATAAAATAAATATGTTTTTGAAATCTAATAGTTTTTATTATATAGTTTTATCTTTGACTTATTTTATATTTTAGATTTAAATCTCTATATTTCCTTCAAACAAAATAAATTGAAAATCTAGTTTTTTTTATTAAATATACTGAAAAATTATGTCTCTGCTTTATTTAAACATTTATACATATTTAATAATTTGATTATTTATTATAATAAAGATATTTTACTTTTTTTTTACGATTGATCTGTCTTAATTATTTAAAATTAAAGTAGAAAAGTAAATAGTTTTAGTATGTATTGAAATTTATAGGTATTTTAATTAAAATAAAAATGTGAAGTTTATAATAGTAAAATCTAAATAAATCTCTAAGTTATAATCATCCCTTATTCTATATAAATGTGTAAATTCTAATAAATTATTTGCCAAATTAATTCCCTTAAAACGGAATAAATTACATTAGTAATTCTATTAGATTTGAAATTTCCTAGCTTTACTTATTGTGAAAAGTATTAAATTAAAAAGAGTTAAAATTAAGTTTTCAGTTTTGCCTTTCATTTTCAATCATAGGTCTTTGAGAGAAATTGATTCCAAGGCTGCTGTCAAAAACATGAAAAAAGCCAGCGCCTCACTAAATTTTAATTAATTCTGCTTATATTCATTCCTAATTCTTTCATAAAAGCTGCCCAATAACCTCTATAATAAATGTGAATTTTACAATAAGTCTTACTTTGATTAAGCCCTAGTATTTAAGGGATTCAAGTCTCTATTCTTAATCCAAGAATATATTAATTCAACAGGTGCAATTCTATAGTGATAAGGCCCTAAGAACATTATTGGCAAAGCCAAATCAAGGTACTTATACATAATACTTTGTGATCTATGATAAGGTGCATTATCAAGTAAAATTAAAGTATTTTCTCTCCAACTAGTATCAACTGAATCCAATACATTAACTAGTTTACATAGGAAGTACATAAATGAGTGCTAGTTAGCTCTTCCATGATTAACTGTATAGTACAGCTCTCCTGTACTTGCAACTCCAATAATTAAATTCCTTTATTTTAGTCTCTGTGAATTTGTAACTCGATTTTTTACATAAGGGGCAGTCCAACCTCTGTGTCTTTAATCTGTTTAGTTAAGAGTTGATTCATCAATATTGATAATTCTTCTACCCTTACTTAAGTGTTCCACGAATTACTGGGCTGCATACTATCTTTATAACTTACTACTGTTGCTATTATGAAAAGTTGAAATCTACTTTATTTATTTATAAGTCATCATTAATTCATTTATCAAAAATCTTCTAATCATTTACTTGCTACACCTTAACTATATATTCTTCTGTAAACTTTGCTGTATATCCGAAAGCTGCGCTGGTTAAGTGTTATACATTAACATGTTAACAATATGAGTGCGTGCTCTGCTATGCAGCTTCTTATACTTGCCTCTATTAATTTATTTTAGATCCAGAATTAAGCTTTCTTTACTGGGCTTCTTAAGTACCTTCTTAATTTATAGTATGAAATGCCAAGTCTATCCATTATTTAGAAATAAGTTAAATTTTCTGAAACTCTTAATCTTAGTGATTCCTCTGCAAGTTTAAGTTCCTTCTCTTACAATTATTTCTCTTTCCTTAATTACTTTTGAATTCTACGAGGAACTATTGCATCCAATTGTGTGTGCTAACCAAAAATTGGAATTTAATCTTTTACTTTATGATTATCAATAACTTTGTCTTCAAGTGCTTTAAAATCAAAATCTTAACCACAATCCATAATACTCTAGGTTCTAAATCTGATTACTTATACTCAGTATAAAGCTTTAACACTAGTTAACCAAGAGTCTTAATTTAATTATCATTAAGCAATGATTCTTTAGCTTCTTTTTTAGTACTTTCTCTATATTTTTCTTTAGGATCTATGATAAATCCATCGATTTCAAACTCTGAAATTTCATCACGTATTTCATTGAATAATGAAATCATATCCTTTTCACTTACTTCCTCTATGCTCACATCTGCAAGAGTTATGTTCCTCTAGTAAAGCATATTAGTTGTTAAGTATTCTGCCTAATCTTTAGAATCTTCAGAACCACTAGAAGAGTTCTGCTCTTCACTAGAACTATTACCATCATAATCTTTATCTTCTAACTTAAAGAATTCTGACAGTCTAGACTGTCGTTTTTAGAATATGATTCCATCAATGGATTCTTAAATTTAATTATAATGAATTGTGTTTGTGCTGGTAGGAATTCCGCTAGTGGAAATTGGATCGTGCTGGTACGATTTCATTATTATGAAAAGCACTCTCTGATTATAGTAACGGTAGTGTCTTCCTGAATCAAAATTTAGCTATATAAAATGGTTTAAGGCACCTAATTTTAAAGTTTAATGAACCAATAGTAACTTACTGGTATCAATGTTTCAGAACTCGCCCAAAAGTGCAAAAGTAAGAAATAGCTATACAACTTTCTTGCCCAAGACTGCCACGCTTTCTTACCAAAAGCGGACTCCTCCAACATTTATTTCCTTAAGTAAATCATAAGAGCAGAGAAAGACGTAACCCCTAGCTTAACCCTGTAACTGTTAATATAGTACGTAAGAAGAGACGCAGTTAAGGTGCCAGCAGTGCCTCAAATCGATGGACTTACAGTTCAAGACTTTCTCGATTATGCAAGAGGGTCTTCAAGGACTGCTGCAATACTTGCCTGAAGAACGAGATTGGGTCCACCTTGACAGATAATGGATCTGCGATTTGCTCTTCACCTTAGACACCGACGGTGTCTCCCAGATGATTCATGATGCAATGCTCTAACGAAGAGAAAAGCTCGAGTAAAATAGATATCTCGTTATAGAAATGAGACCCGAGGTCGTGGACGCTCTCAGCAGATGCCTTAACTTTAGCAGTAAGTTTACTCTCTCTTAATTTCTTGTGTAGCTGAGCGAGGTAAGGCTGTGAATCTCGTTAAGGATTCATCTAAAAGAAAGAGAACCCGTGAATAGTTAGAGGAGGTAAAGGATTATGAAGATGCTTTGAAATAAGATAAGCAGGAATTCTTGCAGTAAACTAAAAAGTTGAAGCAATAACATGATAATATGGAAAGTGAGTTGCTTGACTTACGCAAGATGAAGAGTAGTTTATGCAAGATGTTAACCTGTAGAATATGCAAAATCAGTCTCCAAACATGAGACACTGAGTGCTGCTGCTTCTATTCCACCACGATTCTCTATATGCTATTAATAGCAAAGACTTGAATATGGTGAATTTCTTAAAAAAATTAAGATAAATCTCATATTCTTAATCTTGGTTTTCTCTCTGAATTTCTATGGTTTATGTCGCTTTTAAAGTGCCTTCTCTCACCTGGCTGCCTTCAACCATCTTTCCATTGTCTCTTCACTCTCTGGCAGCTCTGTATAAATAAAGTGAATGATTTATCTCTGGCACTGCGACGAGTATAAAGATCTCAAGTCTTAATTTTTTCTTTGATTTAGTCAAGCTTTTATTATCCTTTCACTAATCTTCTCTTTGAACTTGTAGTACTTCTTTTACTTTTGGATCTCTCTCTGCTTTGAGCCTTAGAAATATCATGGTGCTACCGCTTTAAATTCTTGTGCACCAATTGGTATACCTGCACGAATGGTTTATCTTGAAGCACAGGATTTTAACTCATCTTTTATTCATAAACTCTATGAGAGAAGGTTAATAAAAACTCAACTTACTTTATTCAGCTTATCCTTCAATTTATTAAGGCTCCTTTTTTCTTCAAGATATCTTGTTTAACGACTGCTGCTGGGTTGCTTGCTTCGCTGTAAGCTTTCTCAATGAGAGTTACAATATGTTGAACGATTTCTCTTACAATATTATCTTGCTCATAATGGTTTGAAAGCTCTGCAGAAATTTATTCTTAAGGCACCTAGTTTAATTCACGAAAATTTTCCATTGCTTCTAATCGGTTTTATAAAATTGATTATACTAAATTGTCTTTGCGAGCAAGTATAAGCTCTATCTCTTTCTTTTCAACAATAAGTAGCTGCTCTGCACTATCTTTAGTAGCTTGCTTATATAATACTCGCTGCCACCTGCCTTTAGTGTTAAGTCTCCCAATTCTACCAATGATATATTCTTCAGACCTTTTTGAGAAAACATCAGCAATGATTAAATATCAACCACCATTTTAATCGATTTCATCATTTGTTGAGATATCTGTTACTCTCCCCTGTGGCTCGTTGAGCAAATAAATCCCGTATTTTGTGCTTGCATTTCTCATTAAATACGTGTCTTCAAGCACAGATTCAATTGCAGTCACTTTGGAGTGGCTAAAATTAATGAAATCGAAATCGGATTTCTTTAAATCTATTTATATAGCACACTAATTTGTTGAAGCCACTAACTATTAAAACTTGTGAAACAGCAACTTAATCCTATATGATTTCCATGATTCTTTGTAAGTAATCTCCTTGATTTGAACTTATCAACAAGTCTGGTAACTAAGTTTTCTTGTATCCTTACGGTTTATCAAGGGTAGGGAATACTACAGGTGTGCTATGCAATGCTAAACTAAGACAATTTTCTTCACCTTGAGAAAGATGACTTCCTGAAAATCCAATAATACTTCTTGATTGCTTGTAAAAATTTAGCTGGTTTATAATGTTTTCAGCGGAGCCATCGAAGATAATCCAGTCGTAATTCATCAATAAGCACGATGCTATCGTGCCACACACTCATAAATTTAGCAGCCTTCATTTGTTTCTTGAGTTGTGGTTGAGTGAAAAAATAAATGGCTGTACTTTTTGCAAAGAAATTATGGTTAGAATCAAGATCCATTGCACTAATAACTTTTTGAAATTTTTGATAATCTCTGCTCATTCTTGCCAACTATGATTTCGGATAGCTTCGTTTTAAGAGCTATAAGAATGGCTAACGCAACGCAGATCAAGGTCTTGCCATTACCAATACCAAAATGTATTAAATGGTTTGCGTGCAAGTTTTCGCAAATATAGTTAATGCACAAAATTTTAGAACTATATAACTTAAAGCCAAGATTTTGCTGCAGCTTTTCTAAGTCATTACTTACACTTAACCTTTCATTCCTTAGCTATGAATTGAAAGCACGAGCTAACATGTGCGAGATATTAGCGTTCTCAAAGAATCGAAGTAAGTCTACAATTGTTTTATCAGAGAAAGCTTCCATATTTTTGGGTAAGTGTAAAATTCTTTGAATTTCAGAGCAGTCGCATTAAGGCAATTTTCAATAATGCTGTTGCTCACACTCACATTCTTTTCAATTTAAGCTTCTATAATTTGCTGCTGAAGCTTCTTGAACTGCTCTACTTTGCCTACCAACTGCTCGTCTCTGCTCTGCAGCCTTTATGCAAGGCCTTTCATAAAGTAAACCATAGTGTTTGAATCAATAACCTCTTACTTCTATAAGAAAGTAGCCCTAGTAATTGATATATAATCTTTGAGTGCTTCAACTGTAGGAGAGCAAGAGAGAGCACAAATTCTTACGAAGTACTCTGTGTATTCTACAGGTATGTCTCTTATTAAGTGCAAGCCACAGTCTTGCTTGAGTAGAGTCATGAAAGGCACATTCAAGATAAAGAATGAAGTAGGTATTAGCTTTTAAACTTGAGAGTCGACTGCGAATAATTACCAAGTTTAACCCATTAATTGTATAATATAGGGAGAGTAGAATCCAATTTCTGCACTGGTGCAAGCTGTTTAGTGAATGCTGCAACTGAATTAAAGAATACAAAGTTCGCTAAACCCGGAGCTTGTCTCGTATTAGGTGAGCGTATTAATAATAAGATTGATTCTTGTATTAATTCATCTTCGATTTATACTCTTTCTCCCATATAATAACCAAGAGCAGCTAAAAAGATACGTGGCTTTGAGTCTTCATCTAAATTATTATTGCTCTAAATTAAATCCACGAGCAATGAGAACAAGTTCTCGCTTAGTTTATGGTCACTAACGTTCTCAAAATTGCTAAGGAAGGAGAAAAGTGACTGGGTGTTTCGAGTAACTATTTCTTGCAGAATGCAAGACCTTTAATAATATTAAGAATTCTTGAAACTTTCGAAGTGCTTTATGAGAATCTCATGGCCAATGATCGAGCCATAGTTAATAAAGAGTTGAGGTAAGGGTTCTTTATTTTGATTTTAATCACTTGTAAAGCTGAGATTCGTAGCTTATTCATTCTCCTTAATCGCTTCGATAGCAGCAGTAACATCTAGAGGCTGTGATACCACGGATTTACTCTAATGGCTGTGCTTGATCTTCTTTGGCTTTTTGTTATTTATATACTTTCTCACATACTACTTAAAATCAAAAGTTTTATTATATGCTGCAAAATCCGCCTGCTACAGCAGCATTTTCAAGTTATAGTTATTTTATTGCAGAAATTCTTTAGCGCGGTTGATTTTATCGCTGTCTTGCGCATTTTAATACTCACACTTAATGCCCTTGGCTTTAAAATTTTCTTCAAAATTTCCATTGGCTTGATGATTTTCAAAAATCCAATCTGAGCTTGACTAATCGGGTGCCTCCTGCGGCACTTGCAAATCATTTATACCTTCTAAATAGAAGATAATATCGAAGATTTAAGCTTACCAGCACTCGCATTCAAAAGTTATTGAAGGTCGATTTCAGAGGTTTTCTAAAATCCAGTAGCTGGATTCATCTGGTTTATGCTTAATTTTAATGAGTAATTCGACTGGATTTTACTATTAAACCACTGGATTATTAAAATTTCGACTGGATTATTGATCCTTAACTATATGAAAAAACACTCTTTTGCTTATATCCTCCGGATTTATGGCTGACTCACTGCCAAACCAAGACAAATAATGATTATTCACTATAACTCATTAAACGAGTAGCTTAGAGTTGCCTGGAGGTGGGTGGTTGAAGAGCTGTAATAAATTTTAGGAATTTTCAAGATGGGCCAAACCAAAAATTGGCTTTCTGAAAAAATGTCGAAATCCGCGGCAACTTTCGAAATTCAAACCTTTCCCCGTCCATAACTGAATAATGGCCAGTAGAAATAAGAAGACGAGAATATCTAGAGGTTAATGGCACCCGAAATCGAAAAATCGAGGGGCCGGTTTTGGCCCTGAAAAATGGCCTTTGGCTTAAGCCAACACGCTGGATTATAGGGGTCCGGCCAGTATAATAGTTTACCATTCTTAAAAAATCTCAAGAACGGCCCCGACAACCTACTGGATTTAAAGTTGCTATGAACTTAAAATTAAAAATCACACTATTCTAATAATATAAATCAAATCATATTCAAACTTTGTACGAGCTGTGATAATGCCAACCCTTCTTTTTGCATTCTCTCGATCGGCTCCCTCAAATTAAGTTAAATTCTGTCCTTTTAAATTTCCTTATTTATCGATATACTTAAAACTTTTTATCAACTTACAAATTCTATGTGTACATACGTATTGGGGTTTATATATAAAAAACATATTGCTTCAGTAAATATTATGAATACTAATATCTCTCAAATAATTTAGCAAATCTACGCTGATATCAAAACTGTCTTTTTTTCTGTCGATTCCCTGAAACAAAGAGTAATGCTCCACTTTTTCATTTAAAACTAAGAATTGTCTCTGTTACTCATTTTATTGCTCTTGCTTTGCAATTAAATGAAGCAACTTCTTTATAATCTTCAAAGTTATTATTTAATAGTTAAATATAATTATAATGTGTTGCTTAATTTATAACTAACAATATAAAGTAAATTAAATAATATGAAATTATTATTTAAGTATTATAGATTCTTTTGAGTCAATTAATACAGTGTTTATTTAGTTTCTCTTCGATTAACAGTATGATCAGCAGTGGATACTTCCTAGAATTGTGAGCTCTTTATATTATTAATATCTTGTGCAAATATATTAAATTAATTACAATT
>ARYC01000660.1:0-15482 GCA_000711775.1 Oxytricha trifallax | reverse complement strand
AACAGCTCTTTCATCAAACTAAATAATACTTACCTTTGGCATCAATAAAAATGCGATAGCTGTAAGATGAACTCTCATAAAGATCTATCAGAGTTATCACTTTAGGTCTCTGTTATTATAATTGATATTAATAATATAAAATAGATGGCAATAAGTGAGTGGAGACTGAAAAGAGGAGGATTTATTATTGAATTATTAATGAAATTCCAATATAAACTGAAGAAGTAGAAGTTATCTTTTGTTAGAAGTGTGAGAGAGTTTCGCTCATAAATCTAGTTGGTATAAGCATATGAAGGAGCATAGAAACCAAACTCATTGTATTCTTAAACCACGATAAAATCGATGGAAAATATGATTGCTTTGAGTGCCATAAGCAGTATGCTCACACTAGAGACTTAAGGAAGCATCTTTTAAAAGTTCACAAGAAAGATTTAGAAATTAAAATCATGAAGTTGAGCTGAAGAATCTCAACAAAAGAAAAGCTATAGAATCTTCGAAGGTGGTAGACCTTGAACAAGCTAGTGAGTCAGAATATGTGAGGAAATCACGCAACCTACTTGCATCATAAATCACAAGATTATGATTAAAATTCAATACAAGAAAATAACTGTTCTTGCTTAAATTAACTTAGACACTTCATTTTAAAGCTACCTTATTATAGAAAACTCCTTTGATAAGAAAGTTATCAATGATCATCAATATGCTTATAAGATTTATCCTTCAACTAACTCTTAAGTGATGATAAATACTAGATGGAGTTTACTAATCAGGATCAAGTACTCACTCAAGAAAAGTTTAAAGAGTGTAGTTACTTAATCATGTTAGAAGCTGTCCTCCTTACCAAGGATCATGTTGCTTCCAGACTCCCACTCTATCAAATAACTCTCTGAGATTTCATTGCAGATCAAAGGAATCATAAGTAGCTTGCTTAAATACTTAAAGCTTACAAGGTAAAAAGAGCTACATAAGTTAGGCTTTGTACACAGAGATTTGAAGCCTTAGAATATTATGATAAACTTCTCACCTGTAAGAGTGACAATAATAGACTTCAACAGAGCATTAAGAGAGGAAGTATCAAGGCAAGGAATTATAATGGGAACTCCTGGCTATTATCCAAATTAAAGGGACTGGAGAGATGGAGACTCTCAATTGGATTTGTGTGTTTTAGCAGCAATAATAATAGAGTGCGATATGCCTCTTAATGATTACTACTCTACAATGTGCGAGAAGGATGCAAAACAAAGAATAAAGCAATTTATGGACAAAACGAGAGTCTCTCAATCAATGAAACAAATGGCTGAGTCAATAATAATAAAACCAAAGTCAAGATCAGACATTTCAATATAGCAGATAGAGTTGTGGTTAAGTAAGATAAACTTCAGACCTCTGCCAAACGATTTAAAGGTGCATTTTGAGCGATTAAATTAAATAAATTTACTATAAATTTCAAATTAAAACATTTTAATAACCTCAACCCCTAACAAATTCCATACAAGTTAAAGCACATATAAACCTCATTAAGGGATTTTGAGGTATTGATTGATAAAAATGTAGTTCGCTAGACCCAGCTCTTATTCTGTATTTGGTCATTAAGTTAGTAATTATGAAAAATAAGTGAAATAATTTATTTGTAAATTAAAATTTAATCAGATTAACAGAATACTTATTATAATAATCAAAATATGAATTGTAAGAACTTTACCTAGTTTAAACACTCTTCTTAAGATAGTCGAACATTTCCTTTTTGATTCATTGAAAATTTCTTCTGACCAGTTATACTGCAAATATTCTGTTTAGTGCTACACTAGTTCTTACTTGGTTGGACCTCCTTAAAAAATAAAAATTAGATATTTATTTTTGTAACTTACATTATTTGTGAGTGAAACCTCTCCATCAGCGTTGATCTCTATAGGTTTCCATTTTTTTATTATTAATTTCATTTTAATTTATCAATTTTCTTTATAAATTGTAAATGCTAAAGCGCTCCTCAACAAAGAATCATCAACTTCAATTATTTCGTATATGTGATAGAGTATTTAGGAATCAAAGTGCCTTGTCTTATCTATAAACTTGCCTGAGCTCTCTAATTAAGTTAAAAAATTATTCTGAACATGTCTTCATAAAGATTTTCGAAGCAGTTGTCTTTGGATTTTGCAAAAACTCCAGGAGACTTTGACTGTTTTGATTAAAGATTTTCAAAATAAATTCTTGCCTTTCGTCCAGTTTAAAAATCATATTCTAATATATATATATAATATATTTATATATATATATATAATATATAATAGATTGATTTAATTTCAGATTGAATTTTAGCTCATGTAACTTAAGAATAAAAGCTCTTGCCAGCCATCGTTGGCGTCTACAACATTCTTTAGATTGTGCAAATGATCGCTAGCTACTTTCGACTTTGACAGCAAATTTTTAATAACTCATTGAGAGATTCAATTTAAATATTTTTACATATTTCGCCTGACTCCGAGTAGTCTTTTTTAATATAAATTTGTTAGCAAGTTTGGATATATCCAATAAGAGGCTTAAACTCATCCATAGTCAAATACTAGTAAATATCGTACCTTTGATGAGGCAAGATAAGCTTTGCATTATCAACAAGGTCAGGATACTATGCTTTCTCATATTTGGACCTTCTACCTCTCTAGATAGCTATTGTCCTTAAGTCTTACTGTATTTCTTAGGCAGCTTTCATATTCTTTACCTGCTGAAGAGGATGTAATTTGAAGGAGTCTAATTTAGATGAATAAGCACTCTGTTAAATTAGATTTGCTTTATCAATTAGGTCGAATTCAATGAAAAATCAAGTTAATAAATATTCAAAATAATCAAAAATCCTGATCACAAAGTATAGATTAAAATAAAATCCTTATAATATAAAAATTAATAAAATTTAATAGTTTAATACCAATGAAGAGGATTGATTCCCAGCGGGGTTGTAATGCAATTAATACAGCATTTGAGTGTTGCATATAGTGCCCATATATTTTCCTCCCATTTTACATCCATCAATTCTGCCAAAATTGTGTGTTTTTTTTTAACTAAATACGCTTTTATATTCATATTTATTCGCAATTCTCATTTTTTCTGCTTACTTTTTCTATAATATAGCATTGTCTTTAATATAAAACAAATTTCATTTTTCATATATTACCTTATTTGATATTATAATTGTAATATTTCAAGGTTGTTACTATTCTTTGTAACATGATTTATTCTTAAATAAATTTTCTTATTTTATATTAAAGACAATGCTATATTGTAGGAATACAATCGAAATTGGGAAATTATAATTAATTAAATAAATAGTATATCAAAATCGTGGCAGTTAAAGTTGGCCAATTTTAACGATCTAGGCTCATTCGATAGAGAATTCAAAATTAGCTGGACTTTATTATTGGCGGTACTATTTTATCGCATTCTGGAGCGAGATAATTTGACTTTAATGTGAGGTTATAATTTAATGAATTTAGAGGTGTTTAATTAATTTTGAGTTATCTCGCTCCAGGATGCGATAAAATAGTATCGCCAATAATAAAGTCCAGCTAATTTTGAATTCTCTATCGAATGAGCCCAAGATCGTTTAAATTAGGCCAACTTTAACTGCCTCGATTTTGATATACTATTTATTTAATTAATTATAATTTCCCAATTTCGATTGTATTCCTACAATATTATAAAAAAAGTAAGCAGAAAAAATTGAGAATTGCGAATAAATATGAATATTAAAGCGTAGTCAGTAGCAAAATATAAAATTTTATGACTCATTCCGGAGATTAAAAACAAACAATTTTGGCAGAATTGATGGATGTAAAATGGGAGGAAAATTTATGGGCACTATATGCAACAGTGAGCTCAAATGCTCAATCAACTTCATTACAACCTGGCTGGGAATCAATCCACTCCATTGGTATTAAACCATTAAATTTTATTAATTCTTATATTATAATGATTTTATTATAATCTATACTTTGTGATCAGGATTTTTGATTATTTTGAATATTTATTAACTCGATTTTTCATTAAATTCAACCTAAATCAATAAGTTGGATGTCGTGAAATTGTTCAGGTCGATCAGTAGAGTTCTCTAATTTTTGCATATAAAAAGCGGGCAATTAAGAATTTGGCTAAATTAAATTTAACTTATTATTATTTAATTCATTCTTAATTAAAATTTCCTTGACTTAATTGTAAAAGAACCCTTCTACTACAGGAAAATTCCCTTCACCTCCTTCATCTTTGATCGTTGGTATGTAGAAAATTTGCGTTTACTAGAGACTCATTATGCCAGTTGAAATATAGCAAGAGGAAAGTATTCGCTTAAATAGCTGAGACTATCTCTTCAATTCAAAGTCATATTTATAAGTGAATTTTTCAGAAATTTACTTTAATCAGTTTCTGGGAAGCTTGCAGTTTTTTAAACATCATCGCTTTATACATAATAGCCTTTCCAATAAATGACTTTATGAATTACATAATCAATTGGTTATTCAAAATATTTTTTTTGCAGGTACCAGGAATTAAATAGCTTCTCCTCAAATTATCAGGGATATATGACTAATTAAGCTAGCTCAATAATTATAAATCATAAAACTAGAATTAAATTATTTTAAAAAGATCATACCATTGAAAACGATGATACAATTGATTTATAATAAGATAGTTTCAGTATAACTATTAAATACAGTTCAAAGGATCCGAAATTGAAGAACTATTCCTTCCTAAATAAATCCAGATCCACTTTTGGAATTTTTCTTTTATATTAAGCTTAATAAAGCAGAATTAATCTTCCACTTACATATTTAATTGATTAATAAATGATTCCACTCTTAAATACTTATTTTTCTTTGTTAAAATCATAAGCATTTCAGAAAATATCAGATCTTCACATGAGAATTTATAAAAATAATTTCATATAGAAATCATAGGCTTTTCTTAAAATAATTGCTATTTTATATATTTTATTTATATTTAAGTTAAATCATTTCCATTTATTAGCTATTCGACTAGCCTCTCACAAAGTAAAAATTTTTCTAAATTTACATATCTTATTAATATCGTATATTCTTTTTAATTTTAATTTCATATCAATATTTTCTTATAACTCTAAGGTATTTCCATTAATATATAGCTCTTTTGATATATATATATATAATATTTATAATTTATATGTATTTAATTTTCTATATATCTAATATGCTATCATAAAATTTTTTATTTTTTCTGCCTTCCATTTCTAGCCTTGATTTCAACTCTAGTGGTAAGAAATTGTTCTTTCTTCACTCCCATCAATATCTATGCCAAGATAATGTCGATAGCTGCAAGCAATAATAACAATATTGTAGGAATACATTTGATTTGGGAAATTAAAATGAAAGTAAACATTGATAAAATACGAAACATCAGAAAATTAGAAATTTAAAATAACAGACGAAAAAATAAGAATTAAAAGTATAGAGACTATTATAAAAGTAAAACTGCTATAAAATGTCTGTAAAATATAATTATTACAGAGCAATTACTAACTGCATTTATTTAATTTTATTAATATTTTACTTTTTTTATAAATTTTCAAAAACTTTCAATTCTAGCGAACCCTTTATTCGTTATTACTCATACAACTTAGGATAACTAACATTATCCCTATATACTAATGTAAGGGTCAGATTTCTCATATTATATTTTTCTTGAAAATTTGCTCTTTACTCATGCATCTTAATTTCAAAGTATACAAGTATAAACTATTTTTTATATAAACCCCAATACATAAACCCCAAAACCCCAATACATATATGCTTGATAAATCTATAAGTTGGTATAGTGATGATTTAATATCGATAAATAGCGAAATTCCAAACTTCACAATTTAACTTATTATAGGGCCTTCAAAGTGCAGTATCCAATGATCAGTAATGTGGGAAAAAAAGTTCGAATTTTATTTCGGTCCCATACTTTACCATTGGATAGAGCACAGTGCGTAGATGAAGAATATGTGGTCCTTTCCCTACTTTGACATCTGTGAGCTGAGTTGCGTCATTTGCAAGGTTCATGGGGCTCTCGTTTTGAACCTCCTTTTTCCTTAATTCAAATTTTAATTAATTTATTAATACTATTAAATTTTAAAACTTAACTACTATGGTGGAATTCAAAGGACTATAGTCTCGTTCATGTGCACTTGCTTTAGCTCTCAATTCCTGCAAAAGCGTAGACTTCATGTCTCTCTTGCTGCGGTCATTATTTCCACAGTGCAATAAAATCCCAAGTTTAATCGAGCAGGGGTTTTGGGGTTTTGAAGGGCTATAAGCATTTATTGTTAAGCTTATTTTAATTCAGCTAAAATTTAATCGATTTAAACACATAAATTTAACAATCCACTATCAATATACTTTACAAATCAATCTTAATGTATACAAAATATGATACATTTATATATAAATAATAAGAAATATCAATTCTATTTTACATAATGGTAAACAAATAATTTATATTTCTCAAATTTCTCTATTTTAATCTTTTTTATTTTTTAATCATATTTTTTTACTTGTAAATAAAATTTTTTAATTTATTGATAATTATAGATCAAAATTTTTATTTAAGCTTTAAAAAATAAAATAATCTTTAAATTCTACTTATTTTCTCATTTTTAAGCATTCTCATATCAATTCTTATGTAAAATGCATTTTTTTATTTTTATTAATTTATTAACTATTTGATGAAATTGTGAATTCAATCTTTACATATTTTTGAATTGGAAACAAATTGATCGCGGAAATTTCAGATTTCACCTTATGACCTTCACAATTGATCACATGGTAATTTACTTTCGATCTAAAATGTGAACTACTCAATTCTAAATATTTGAGATTTGACACAGTTCTAATTCAAATATCCCGACTAAATTTCCTTTTGCAATTCTCAAATTTGAAGATTGAATCTCAAATATAAGTAAAAAAAATAGAAATATAAATTAATATTTTTTATATAAAAAATTAAAATTAAAAATAAAATTTATACTGTTATTTTTTAATGCAAAAAGTATTTTCAAATCATTTTATATATATGAATTATAATTTTTAATTTTAAACAATTCCTTTCCTATATAAAATTTATACAAGCATTATTTGAGTATTATAGCCAGTTATAAATATAGTTTAATAGTTTTATAATAAAGTTATTTATATAATAATAGAAAATTTATAGCAAAAGATTTATTCATAATTAGATTTTGATTGACATACATTCTATCTTGAATTGTTCAATGAAACATATAATATAGAATTTAATTTAAAAAAAACGATCTATAAATAAATTTAGCAGTAATTACCAATTGAAATAAGTCTATAAAATCATCAAATTTGATGAAAATTTTAAATAAATTTATATTTATAAATTAATAACGATGCTATATATTTAATAATTTTTATAATTTTATTTTTATCTTACAATATATCTAATTATATAAATATAGAAGGAATAATTGTTATATAAATTGTATTAAATAATTTTAAAGTATTCCTTTGAATTTGAATGCAAAAATCATTATAATAGCATTCATTTTATATTATATTTTTAAAATCAAATAAATACTTACCATTGATTTTTATCTTATATTTAAGACAATTTATAATCTGCTATACTATATTTATTTTGACTATAGAAATATTCTAAATTGTATAATATTTCTTTCAATTTTAAATCTTAATCATATGTAATTGAAAAGATATATTTGAGATTCTACAAACAAATGTTGATGAATTTTACAATTTATTCATAATTTGGAGTTAGATTTTATTGAGGAGTATTTCCATTTTATAAGTTGCATTTACAATTCTCCCTGGATTTGAATCATTTTGAATTAAAATTGTTCCACATTATACCTATATAAGATTTAAAAAATTTAAAAAGAACTAAACGAAAAAACTGTATACAAAGAATCTTGGTCCCTAGTAGAACACTACCCGCTGGCCAAGCGAGCTGCATATAGCAACGTGTTCACTCAAGGGGGGTAACGATTGGTCTACTCGTTACGTTGTTGCATAGACTAGGGTTTAAATCCAGTCTAACTGAAGCTGCAACAACAAACTCTGAGATAACAATGTACACAAGCCCTTGGGTCGGCACAACCAAGTTCTGAGTGGAATATAACTACGATACAAAGACACTGGTATTCCAAATTCTGATTTGAAAATTTAATTTTAATTAATTCTTAGAATCTTTATTTATTTTGAAGTTGTAAGGTAAATTTAATTTTGAGGTTAGGATTACTGGATTTCTTAGAGCAATTTTATTTTAAATTAACTTAATAATTTTTATTTGATTTTCAAATTTAAATTTATTTTAAATTAATTTACTATTCCAAATAGTAATAAAGCCCATATTTGCCTATCTCCATAGGACTTATATTCAATCATTTTAATTTTCTTTGAAAATTATATTCAAAGTATTAGGGGAAATTAAAGTTCATATTTTGAACTAATAGGGCAAAGTTGAGGAAAGATTTCAATTCCTTTTTAATTTATTTAAAATTAATTTTAATTTTAAATTTAAAATTTAAGATATTTTAATTTATATCTTATCAATAAATCCATTTTATATTTTATATTTATTTAAAAGTTATTTGTTTGTAAACTTTATAAAACTTTGAATATTCGGAAATATTTGAATCCAAGCTTATTATTTGATAAATACTTTTACATTTATCATTCAGCAATATTAGATCATAATTTTATTGATACTCAATTTAATTATAAAATTATTTAAGCTAATTTTTTAATTTATTTTTTCATTTTTAATTACTTTCCTTCATTAATTTAAGTATAAAAAAGTCAAAAAGCTATTAATTATAATTTAAAGTATTTATTTAAATATAAATTTATATATAAATTAATATGAATTTTCTTATAAGTTAGTTAGTATATTTAAAATTTTTATATGAAAATTATACTTAAAAATAAATAAATTGAACTTGAATTGAAGAAATTTATCAATAATTATTTGAAATAATACACTTTTAAGAATATGATATTTTATTGAAATATTTTGTTATTTAGGTTTAAATATATAGGAAATTTTTATTATTAATTAAATATCTTGAATGAATAAGAAAACTTTAGAAATTTTAACTGTAATGAATCAAAAATTGTTAAGAAATATATTCAATAAGATTAAAAATAAAGTTTCTATTATAAAAAGCTTAGAATTATTTGAATTTTCTTTAAATTTTTTACTTTTAAATACCTTCTCTTATACTTAAGTATAAATTTACTTTGATCCTCACAAGTCTTTAAGTGAGATAGATTCCAAAGCAGCAGTTAAGACATGATAGTAGCATCTTCTAACAAGATTTTGATTAATCCTACTTATATTCATTCCAAGCTTTTTCATAAAGGCGGCCCAATAACCTCTATAAGGGTTAACTTATCATAACTTACTTTGATTAGGCTCTTGTGTTCAAAGGATTCAGGTCTCTGTTCTTAATCCAAGAGTACATAAGCTCTGCAGGAGCTAGCCTGTAATGATAAGGCCCAAGAAACATGAGCAGTAATTTGAGATTGTCATACTTTGCCATTACTTCTTAAGATCTGTGATAGGGAGCGTTATCAATCATGATAACAGTATTCTTCCTCCACTCCAAATCTATATCATCTAATGTAAGTGCAAGCTTGCACAAGAAGTACATAAATGAGTGTTGATTAGTTCTTCCCCTATTCACAGTATAGAACAAAACTCTCCAGTACTGGACACTCCAATAATCAAGTTCATTTGACTAAGCCTCTAAGATTTTGTAACTCTATTCTTAACATAAGGAGCTGTCCAGCCTCTTCTTCTCTCATCAGTCTAGTGCAGTACTGATTCATCAATGTTAATAATTCTCTTGCCTTCACTTAGAAAGAGTATGAATTGTTAGGCTGCATACTAGCGTTGAAGCTTACTACTGTTATTGTTATGAAGGTTCGTTATCTACTTTACTTACTTGTATGTCATCATTAGTTCATTCTTAAGAAATCTTCGAATCATCTACTTTGAACAGTGAAGCTGGATCTTTGACACTAAGCTTTTCTGTATATCTGATATTTAGATAGGCACTTAGTCATAAGTAAGCATATTCACAATATGAGTGCGAGCTCTGCTTGCAGCTTCTTATACTTGCCTCTATTGACTTACTTAAGATTCCAAAAGTTTGCTTTTTTTAAGGGATTGTTAAGGTACCTTCTTAACTTATAGTATGAAGTGCCAAGCCTCTTCATAATCTGCTAGCAGTTTAGCTTTTCAGACATCCTTAGTCTTTGAGATTCCTGAGCCAGTCTTATCTCTTTTTGCTGCTGCTCCTTTTCTTTCCTCATGATCTTGAGTTATCTTCGAGGCACTATAGCTTTAAAGCTAAGTATGCTATCCAAAGACTGGAAGTGAGTCTTTCATTTTATGGTTCTCTATTACTTTCTATTCTAATTTCTTCATATCTATTAAAGGGGCTCTTTCGAGCATACCTTAAGGTTCTAATTCTGATTAGGTATAGTCAGTGTAGATCTCAAGTGTGATCTGGCCAAGAGTCTATATTTAGTGGCCATCTAGTAATGATTCCTTAAATCCTCCTAGTTACTTACTCTATAGGTTTCCTTAGGATCAATAATAAAGCCTTTGAAATTCAAAGATTCTAATGAATCTTCCAGATCATAGTAGTAGTTAAGCATCTACCTTTTACTAACGGTCTCTATCTCAACATCAGCAACTGTAATGTTCCTTTAGTATAACATATTGGTTGTTATGTAATCTGGAGTATTTCTTTCATCATCTGCTTCACTACTTGAGCTTCGCTCACTATTTGAACTACTAGAGCTTTTATCTTCTTCATCTTATTGGAAAAAATCAACCAGCTTAGACTACCTCTTTTTAGAACTTGATTCCATAAGTTCAGTGCTTAATTTCCTAATAATGAATTACTTTGGTGCTAGTAGGAAATCCGCATGCGGAAATCGGATCATGCTGAAGGCATTTCATAATAGTGAAAATGACTATCTCATTATAGTAACAGTGCTGTCTTCATGAGCCAATATTTGGATATTTAAAACGGCTGATGGCACCTCCTATTAGAATTTAATGAACCAAGCGTAACTTACTGGCATCAATTTTTAAGAACTAGCTTAGAAGTGCAAAAGCAAGAAAGAGCTCTACAACTTTCTCACCCAGGATTGTCGGGCCTTCTTACCCAAGCCTGATTAAACCAACATTTACTTCTTCAAGTCCATCATAAGAGCAAAGAAGGAGGTAAGCATCTCTCCTTAATTGTAACCGTCTTCATAGTACATCAGAAGAGAAGACATCAAAGTGTCCGCAGTGCCTCACATAGAGGGACTTACAGTCCAGGACTTCCTCGATTATGCGAGAGACATTTCCAGACTACTCAACTTTCTCCCTGATGAGCGAGACTGGGTCCACTTAGACAGGCAATGGATCTGTGATTTGCTCTATACCTTAGACACCGACGGAGTCACCAACATGATTCACGATGCAATGCTTTAACGGAAAGAAAGGCTTGAGCAAAGCAGAGACCTAGTCATTGAAATGAGACCTGAATTTGGTTGACGCACTCTCTAGATGCCTCAGCTTCAGCAGTAAGTTTACTCTCTTTACATTTCCTTTGTAGCCGAGAGAGGCAAAGCAGTGAATCTCATGAAGGACTCATCTAAAAGAAAGAGAACAAGAGATGAAATTGAAGAGGTGAAAGATTATGAGACAGCCTTGAAGTCAGACAGACAGCTCTTTCTATAAGAAACTAAGAGGCTGAAGCAAGAGCATGATAACTTGGAAAGTGAAGTACTTGACTTACGCAAGAGGAGCCAAGTTATGCAAGACTTCGGCTCTCAGAATCTGGAAGGGCAGGTGCAGAACTTCAGCCTTTGACTTCTGCTGGTCTCTATTCTCATCTATTCTCTGAACACTACTAATAGAAAGAGTTAGAATATGGTGAATTCTTTTAGAAATTAAGCTTTAAAATCATCTTCTTTATAACCCCTCTCTTTAGGGGTTCCTATGATCTATATCACTTTTCAAGTTTCTCTTTTAATTTGAAGCCTTCTTCAACCAGGCTTCCATACTTTCTTCGACCTCTTCATGCTCCTTGTAAGTTTCACTAAAAGACTTGTCTCTGCAACTCCTCCTTACAAGAATAACTCACTTTTCAACTAAGTCCTTAATCTGCTCTGCCTTCTCATAAGCCTTCCTACTTCTCTTATTAGTCTATTTCTTTCCTTCCTCGCTCTTCGATCTTTCTCTGCCTGGCTCTTAAGTGATCTCCTCATATTGGCGCCTCACGCCGTTTTTGAAGATCTTCTCAACTTCACTAATAGGCTTGTCTTAGAGCACAGGGTTCTGGCTCATCTTCTCTACAATGAATTCTATGATATAAGGTTAATAGAACCCTAATTTACTTTGAGTGTCTGGCTCTTCAGCCAAAGCTTCAGTTTTCATTTCCTCTTCAGAGGCCTTCTTTGCTTCCTCGATATCCTTTTTGGCTCCTATGAAAGAACTTTCTACTTTTTCGACTATCTTCTCCACTATAGCCTTTACAACTGCAACTTAATGATCGATGGCTATAATCTATTCAGATGGAACTTCGGGCTTCTTTGCTTGATCAATAATATCCATATCAATAGCTTCTTATTTTTCTTACAAATTAAATTATACTTCATTGAACTTTTTGTCTAATATAAGGTCGATCTCATTCTACTCTACGTAAAGAAGCTACTCAGCACTATTTTTGGAGTTAAGTCTATACAAAACTCTTTGCCATCTGCCCTTAGTATTAAGTCTTCCAATTCTTCCTATAATCTGCTCTTCAGACCTTTTAGAGAAGACATCTGCGATAATGAGGTAAGAACCTCCGTTCTAGTTGATTTCATCATTCGTCTGAATGTCAGTCCCTCTTCCATGAGCTTCATTCAGCAAGTATATTCCATATTTCTTTTTCGCATTCTTCATTAAGTATCTGCCTTCAATCATGGATTCGATATTGGCGGCTTGACCTCTGCTTAAACTTGTGAAGTCGTAGCCCGATCTCAAAATGCCTATCTCTATTGCATTATAGTTAGTTGAAGCCACTATTAGAACTGGGGAGTGGCTTAGCTGCTCTATTATAATTTCTTTGATCTTAGCCAAGTAATCACTCTAATTAGTGCTCACAAAAACATCCGGGTATTGAGTCTTTTTATTTCCCTAGAGTTTATCAAGAGTGTGAAATACTACAGGTGTAGCTTGAAAAGCTAGCTTTAAACAGTTCTCTTCAGTAAAAGAGAGATTGCTTCCAGAAAATCCTATCACTTTATGAGCTTGCTGAAAGTACTCAAGAGAGTTTATTATAGTATCAACAGAGCCATCAAACATAATCCAGTCGTACTCGTCCACTAATACGTAGCTTTGCTACCATACACTCACAGCCTTGCTGTTCTTTTGCATCTTTTTTAATTAGGGCTAAGTGTAGAAATAGATGCCAGTATCTTTGGCAAAGAAGTTTAGATTGCAATTAAGCTACATTGCTTTAATGACTCTCTAGTATTGTTTGAAGTCTCTTTGCACTAAGTGCTAATTCTTGCTGAGTATAAAGACTGATCTTTAAGTTTTAAGAGCAATAAGGATTGCTAAAGCAATGCATATTAGGGTCTTCCCATTGCCAATACCAGAATGAATGAAGTGATTGCTGTTAAGGTTGTCACAGATATAGTTTAAACATAAGAACTGAGAGCAGTAGAATTTGAAGCCTAAATTTTACTCCAAAGTTTCTAATTCGGCACTTACTCTTAAGAGTTCCTCTGGAGACCTGCTATTGAATCTGGATGCTCCTTGGTTTTATAAGTTCTCATTCTTGAATAGCTAAAGAAGGTCATTAACAGCCTTTTCAGAGAAGGCTTCCATAGTCCTTGGCAATTGCATTATTCTATCAAGGTCAGAGAAGTCACAGTTTAGACAGTTGTCAATAGTGTGAATGCTTAACTATACAATTTTTCTCGACTTGCGCATTCACAATCAACTACTATACTTTCCTGATTTGTTCAATCTTCCCTACCCACTATTGATCTCTGCTTTGCAGTCTTAAAGCAAGGCCTTTCATAAAATGCACCATTGAGACTTTGTCGATGACTTCTTGCTTTTATAAGAAGGTTGCCCTTGTTGAAGATATGTAGTCTTTTAAAGACTCTAAGTTAGGGGCAGAGCATAAGGCACATATTCTTACAAAGTACTCTGTATACTCTACAGGAATGTCTCTTATAAGGTTCAATCCACAGTCTTGCTTAAGCAAGATAATAAAAGGCACGTTCATTATAAAGAAGGAATTTGGTATTAGTTTAATGACCTAAGGGTCAATTGAAAAGTAGTGCCAAGTTTAAGCCAAAAGCTGAATGATGCCTGGATTAGAGTCGTTTAGCTTCTAGACTATAGCAAGCTGCTTACTTAGACATGTTGCCTCAGTAATATAGACCAAGTTGGCTAAGCCTATAGCTTGTCTAGCATTGGGTTACCTTATAAGTAAGAGAATTGCTTCTTATATTAAGTTCTCTTCTGGCTGATATTTTTCCCCTGTATAGTAACCGAGGGCAGCCAAGAAGATACGAGCCTTGGAGTCTTAGTCAAGCTTTTAGTTACTTGAGATCAACTCTGTAATTAAATAGAAGAGCCCTTGGTTCACTTAGGGTTCAATTTGCCATCTCAAAGTGCTAAAGGAACGAAAAGAGTGATTGGGTGTTGCGGGCCATTATATCTTGAAGGATCTGTTCCTTTTATTAATAATTTGATTATTTGAAACTTTCAAAGTGCTTGACCAACATCTCATAGCCAATGATTGAGCCATAGTTAATAACCAGCTAAGGTAAGGGTCTTGGAGCTTGCATTGATTCACTTGCTAAGCTCACAGTAGTCTGGAACTCACTCACCTTCATTTCCTCGTTTGAGAGGGAGTGGTTAAGATTTTCAGAGACCAGTGACTTGGTATCACTGCTGTTCTTGGCTTTCTTGTTTTTGTTATTGTTTATAAACTTTCTCACAACGTTCTTAAAATCCCATGTCTTTTAATAGCCTTTGAAATCCTCCTGCTACAACAGGATACTCAAATCATAGTTGTTTAAATGTAGGAATTCCTTTGCTCTATTGATTTTGACGCTATCTTGGGCTCCCTTGTACTCAGCTTTAATGCCCTTCACTTTGCCGCCCTCATCAATATTAGCCTTGGCTTCAAGATTTTCAAAAATCCGATCACCCTGCTCAATAAGTTGAGCTAACTATTCATTTGAATTATCATTCCTTAACTCTAATATAGGTGCTTAGTAAAGGAAAAAAGCTTACCAGGGCTTCGTTCTTTAATCTATAGGGGAAAAGACTCAGCAAGCTGATCCCGCTCTTGGGCTGGATTCATGGTATTTTTAAGTTTTGATTATAGTATTATATACTGGATTTTAAATTTAATAGGTGGATTATTAAAA
>ARYC01000659.1:0-18666 GCA_000711775.1 Oxytricha trifallax | reverse complement strand
TGCGTCATAGTGTCCAGAACTTAACCAATATCCTAATAATCAACTTCATTATCATCAGAATTAATTAAGGCTAAATCTAGTTTGAATTTTCGATTTTGATTGTTATTAGGATTCTGGTTCATTACTGAAGATACTAAATGAGAAGCATATTAATCTTGTTCGATAAATTGATTAAGAAGATTCTTTTAGTTGATTTTATTAGCATTTAAATTATTATTATTCTAGAAGTTTTGAATTACGTTCTCTTCTTCATTGTGATATTAATCCTCAATATTGAAATTGATTCGGACATTTATCTTGAATATAGTATCTAATTCTTGCTACTCTTTCTACCCCTTTTTTTCTTCTAAGCTGTTCATATTATATGATTGAAGAATTCTACATTTGCTTTACATCTTTTATTATACTTAATTAGTCGTGAATTGAATAAATTGTTCATCAAAATCATTATATTTTTCATAAGCTTTGAAGTAATCAGCATAATGATTAAAGCGTATGAATTTTAAATCAATGATCTTGGTAGTTAGTATATTCGAATTAGTGATTTTCACAATTTTAATACTCTTAAATGAAGTGTTATTTAACTATTTGTTTGCAAGAGGTATTTTTAAAAGGTAGAATTGCAAGTTGGTTAAGTTCAAGCTCGCTTTACTATAAGACTTCATTTAGCGGCTAATCAAGTTTGTTGATGAAAATAGCGTGAAGTGCTCGCATCAAGATTTTGAAGAAGTCCTCATTTCATAAATCTGGGCTTTCTATAAGTTTATCAAAATAGCAGAGAAGAAGCTCAGTTGCATTATCATCATGAGAAACAAGAAACTCAAAAATGGTACCTTTCCATTCTAATAAATCCTGTCCTTCTACGAACTTGCATGACAAAGAATAAAGTCCTATTATTTCAAGAGGAGAGTCACCTTCTTTATATGCATATGTAATCTGTCCCACATCATTTGGTAGTAATTAAAATACTGCTTGGTCACCAATCGATTATTGCATTCCTTCCATTTTAATTTATAATTAAAATACTAAAGATATCTATTTATATTCTTAATGATATTATAATATAATTAATTTGATCAAGCTTCGTCTGTAAAATTATACCTAGAAATAAATGAAGACCTAAAAAACAGATAACTAGAATGCACGTATAAACTTACACCCTAACGAAGAGTCTAAGAATGGATTATAATCAGAAATTTCTTGCTCATAGCAGTCGATATTAAGCGATGATTTTCTTATTTCTAATGCCTAATCTGTAATTAAACCAAGCAAAGTTAAGGCTTAAGAGAAATCTATTGTTAAATGGACTCCTGTCGTGCTTGGTAAATTATTCCCAAACGTTATTTAGTCAACAAAGTTCACATACAATTCTGGATAACTGTTAAACAGTGGTGAAGTCCCTGTACAAATCTAGAAGCTTACATGTGGAGCAATCATAAAACTTCCTTAAGAAAAAATTCAAGAATATTTAGCTAGCAATGTTGATGTTTGTTACATATAAAATGATGATGAGCTTTGCAAATTCCTTGAAGCTTACCTTCAAAGTTTTCGACTTGCCAGAATCAGGAATAAACCAGTTATGAATAATTAAGAAAGCGACACAAGCTATAATATTACAGGAGGATGTAAAGTTGATGAGTAACGAGGAGCTCTTAGAGGCAGTCAAAAATTAATAGATGCACTCAACGAGACAATGAAATAAAAAGGCAAATCCTAGAAGTTAATTAGCAATCCTTATTTGAAGAAAAGAGAAGCTAAGCTCGCATGTAAGAAATTAGAGGTTATTAATCTATACTATAACGAACAATTAAAGCCTCGTCAAGTGGCTAAGAAATTGAGGATGGATGTGGATGTTGTATATAAGACTATCGAAAAGTTTAAGTACGAGGTCAAGCATAAGATTCTTGATCCTGAATCACAAAAGAAAGTGGGTAGAAAAGGGGTTTGTGGGAACTAGCTCTTGCTTGATTCTATACAGGCCTACCTAGAACAGAACGGAATTTACGAAGTTACAGGATAGAAGCTTCATAATTATTTATTAAACCTGGCTCAAACAAAGCCAGAGTGTAAGCTACTTAAGGTGCCTTGCGTTACCACTCTTCAAAAGATTGTGTGAGATAAGTTCCATCTAAGATATGGTAAAACTCAGGCTGCTAATACAAAGTATAGAGACCCGAACTTCAATGAGAAGAGGCTCTGGATTAGCAGGTTGTTGGCTCAGTTCTTAACGAGGATGCAGTTATCATTTCAGTTGATGAGAGCAACTTCCGATCGGACTCGATGCCCTCAAAGTAATGGAGCTTCAACATTAAAGATATGCATCGAGATTCTGCAAAATTACAGAAGCGATAAAAAAGGTTGCAAAATGATAGCATGATCCTCGCTAGCGATGACAAACTTTTGTATGGGAAAATGCTCCTCAAAATGGATCAAAGTTCTGATTCTTCATCTTCAAAATTCTCAGAGAGCTTACACCTGGAAAAAATCGAAAATGTTGGGGAATAATTAGAGAAGGTTTCAAATTCATTTGACTTAGGGTTTTCTTAAAATTGTAATTAAAAGGTTGGAAATATTAAAAGTGGAAAATTCGGTATGGTTAAGTCAATTTCGTAAGCAATTAGCAATTTTGCAATTAAAAGCTTTATAGGACCTAAGGTAAGATAGGGGTTTAAGAAATATCCTAGACGCCAAAGAATCATGTCAGCACTCCAATCTAAATTCATGGAGCGAAAGTTCTAAGGGGGTCAAAGTAGTCATCGAAAACCAGTAATTATAGTTAGAAAACCATTGAAAATACTAAGGTAATTATTAATGCATAATACTTTTAGGGAAATCCATAACTGAAACCATTAAAAAAGCAACTTCAGACCCCTTCAATGAAAACTCGGCTTGCATTTACAAAGGATCTCTCCCCGATATTAGAGGTCCCTGAGACCTCCAATTAGAAATTCAGCTTGACTAAAACTTTTCAGAGTTTCCGCATAAATAGTTCAGTGAAATCAGTGGTGTCTGAAGACAATTCAGCTTCAAAAGTGAAGAGTGGTTTAACTCCTATTCTCGATAAAATATCAAAACTAAAACTGGAATCTTCGAGGAAGAAGTCTATTGACCTAGGTGCCGAAACCAAGTTGGAAAGTCGGTTTGCGGTCACTCCTAGGAAATTAAAACTCTCAAGTAGCTTCCAAAAAGACTCATCGAACCCTGGGTCAGAGCAGGGAAACTTGCAGAGTGAAAGGGGCTCTTACTAAAAGCTTTGGCCCCAGCTATTTATAGACCTCACTTGAAAAGCATTAAGGAATACTAGAGCGAGATGAAGCAGAACCTGGGACACTATGGGATGAAAGTGAGAGAGTTTTCAATTAAGAAAAGCTCAACTAAGAGATAGCAATTCTCAATGTCTTATATTGCTGCGATTTCCTAGGATAGAATTATCTCCAGTCAAGTGATAGAAGGAGCTTTTGACTCAGTTCTCTTTGAAAACTTTATCTACCATACCTTACGCAGTGTAAGAACTGACAAAGAACTACACTCTAAGAAAGTGGTCCTGCTGATGGACAACGCAGTCATTCATAAATATTCAGAGATGTTAGCCACAGCCGGAAAGTTCAAAGTGAATGTGCTCTTCAACGCCGAATACTCGCCTTGGCTCAATCCAATTGAGCAGTTATTCTCCTTTACAAAAGAAGGAGATGAAGATGGACACTATTCAGAGCAAGTAAGTTTTAATGGGCTTTACACTTTTAGGCAGCAATTGGTGAAGAGGGTTGCGGAAATCGTTCAGAATTTAAGAAAAGAAGACATCCAGGGGATGTGGGCATTCAGTATCTAGAAGTGGATTCACACTCTTCGGTTCGGTTTTGTGTGATGATGTTTGTTTCATAGCTGAAGTAGTGTATAAAACCTGTTTCCCTTTACAATTTCCCCTGTCATGTCAGTTTTAAATTCATCGCAGATTATTATAATTAATAACACTATTTATATTTTACTTAAAAATGTCCTAATTCACTCTTTACAACACTCAATTCTAAAATACTGCTACTATTTCACATTTGCACTCTTAAAATGGCCACTTCCTTCGCGATTCTACTTAGTTGCATTTCCTTTCATATTATCGCAATTATGGCTGAATGCGATATTTTGGCAAAACTTCCAAACTTTAATGGAGTTACCCTACTTTCAAGCCCCTTTTCGATAAATGAGAGAGGTTTTAATGAAAAAGTCCCTATTTTGCTCTAAACTACGCGAGTCTCTGAAATCGCTAATTTCGCAAATCTCCCAACTTCCCTAATTATAAAGACCCCTAAATATGAGATGTATGAATTTTTACAAATACATATATAATTTTGACCATCCCCCTAAATTTTTTGACCAACTACTAATAAAAAAATGAAACATGTCAACAAAAACACAGGGGTTTTGAAATTGAGGGGATTTGGGGTTTACGCATTTTACCATTGGTCTAATTATATTATTAATTTAATTTTAATTTTATTTTCACAATTTCCTGATTCAATTCTATTTTAGCAATATTAGAACCATAAATTTATTTAACAATGGCACAAAAACTACTGCATAGCTTAGCCTGCCTTTAAAAGCTAAGAATATCTATATCCTAAAACATCTTAAATACTAAAACTAAACTTTAATGACGAGGAATTTTACCTAATAAGAGCCTAGACCTAATTAATAATATTTTTTGGAAATCTTTAAAAAATCTAAAACCAATTTTTATTTTTAACTAGATCTCCAACTCAAATCATTTAGTAGTTCAATAATATAGGGTGTGGTAATAAGAAGAACACTCCCTTCTATCATAGATTGTCTCATGAAAGTCATTGAAGCTATTATTATAAGATACTTCAGCACAAATCCCATAAAGACAAGCTACTGAGGAGCAACTTTACAATATACTTAGAATGGATGATCCTGTAATTTATCTAACCAATGATATCCAAGCGTAGCAGATTAAATATTAATTTTTAAAACACTACTAAAATACAAATATTTCGCTCAAAACCCTGAGAGAAAATTTGTAAGAAGATAGGGATTGATAAAAAGACAACACAGGATCGTAAACTAGAGAATCTTTGCCACCTGCTTAAGATGAACGTTTTTATAATTGAGAGATTTAAATTCCCTTTTAGAACTTAATAATTAGTAATTAATTACAAAAACATGAAAAAATTCCTGTTAAATAGTTATATTTACCATTTCAGGCTATTTCCATGATTTAATAGTATAATTACTGCTTATCATGACGAACTACATGAATCCCGGTCTAGTACCATTACTATTCTTACTAGGCACAATGCTAATAAATATAAATTATAAGATATTTGTTAGTAACTTACATTTACAATAGTTGCAGCCTGACACAGTTTTGCTGCAGCTGCTGTTGTATCATATAATTTCTTTTTGACTTTAGTGTTAAAAATATGATATCTTTAAAGCTTCTAATATAGAGTATTTAAATTTTTATATTTTCGAGAGTCATTCTTTAAGACAGTGTCTCTCAAGGTTTTTAATTAATTAATCAGTAAAAATTCGTTATAGTAAAAAATCTCAATATTTCAATATCTTTAAATAAATAGAGCTTTTTCTGTTTTTATTTTTAATAATTCTTAAGGATGTATGCATAAGTTCAATTTTTTTAGTACCTTATTAAGATTCCTTTACTTAGTTATGTGGTAAAATATGAGATAAAACCTAAAAAAAGAATAATGTTCTATTTCTTTTCAAAATTATCATAATTCCTTTTAAATATAAATATATTGATAAGGAAAATTTGAAAAATTATGAAAAAATTGTTGATAATATTTTTCGATATTAAATTTCTCGAGAGACACTGTTTCAAAAGTGTGACTCTCAACAAATGCAATAATATACAGTTAAGTTTGAATTGTTGAAAACTTAAATATAATTTAAATTAATTATTAATATTTAAAAAATGGAGGATTTTAGAGGAAAAAATCCTCTTTCCTCGTTCAGCATCTCTAAATTATTTAATGAGATGCAACTGTGATAATTATAAAAGAACGAAACTGCACTTTTAATTAGAGATTTAAAATTTTATAAATTTAATTCATTTTATTTCAAAAATTTTATGAATGCAAAACAGCTTAAAATAGGAACGAAATTGCATATTTAATTGCAGTAAAATTTTTTCACTTTATAGGGCATTTGACCATTTATTACAAATAATTGTGGTATCTGTGAGGAGTCCATTGGTTTATTTTATTTATAATTTTTAAATTCTTTAATAATTTTCTTTACTTTAGAGATTGTAAAATTTTTAATAGTTTGTTTTTCAATTTTAACGGGAGCAATTACTTATTTATAATGACAGTTGTCCAGATCATTAAATTAATTCATTCATAAGTAACTTTATTAAAAGCATATCTTTTATAAGAAAAAATTTAGTTGCTATTTGAATTGATAAAGTTTATCTTATAAAGTTATTTAAAATTTTGTAGAATAAGTTTCTCGATTGTTTGTAAAGAATTTTATCAAGTTCACTTAATAAAATTAGTCCAATAAAAATAGTCATTATTCATAATTTAAGTTTAATTATAAATTAAGCACAAACTCTAACAAATTTCTTTCAAAGTTTTACTAAAAAAACTGATTGATCTATAAAACTTATAATTATTAAATTAAGTAATAAAAACTTATTTGAAGCAAAAAATCATTTTATTTTTATAAAGTTTAACAAGTTGTTATAAATTATTTAATTAAGCAACTTTATTTTAAATTAAAATTAGTTGATATATAAATATAATTTATGCATAGTTGAAAAAATATTTTGAAATTGCAATTTAGTATCTTTTGCATAACCCACCTTTGCTAGATTAATTTCTATAAGAATATTTCTTTCTGCTTTATAATTATTATTTTTATTATTTTTTCTTGATATTATGAAAGGCGGTTTATTCATCAGTTGAGGTGAAGTTTCCCCATAATTAAAAGTAAAAATATGGTAAAAAAATGAACTATTGATCCTAAATGAAAATTGAAAAGTAGAAATTTATCTTTATTTAATTTTGAAATATGATTTTAAAGTTAATCTTAAGAAAGTCTTGTATGTAATAAACTTATTACCATAAGATATTACAAAAAATATAATTAAATAATAGGAATATTTGATTTTCATGGTATTCAATTGAAAAATACATATAAAATTTTTCTTAATTACTTACTTATTAAATTCAATTTCTTAATAAGGTAATATATAAATAGTAAAAAAATTTAGATGAAATTAATTGAGCTAGACTTTAGTAATTTCATTTGATTTAAGATTAAATAAAATTACATTAATAAAAAACTAGTTAATTTCAAATTTATACGTCTGTAAATAATTAGTTAAATTAGAAATTTACATTAAATATACAAATCATTAAAATTAAAATGTTAATAAAACCCCAAGAATTAAATTTATAAAAAGATTTGTTATAATTTTAATAAAACCCTAAGAGAAAATATTTAAGCAATCCTGATTTTTACGAATGAATTAGAAATAGATATAAATTTTAGAAGTTTAAATATTTACTGTAAATTTAATAAATGAATTATGATAAATTATTATGATGGAATTTTTGAAAAATAAGTGAGATTTTAATTGTAATTTAGAATATGAATTTAAATTCACAAAAAGCAATTAAGAAAAAAGCATTTTCTTAAATATAGCACAGTGTAGTGAAATTTTAGGTAGATTTTTCTCAAGGTATATTTATTTCATATACCTTGAGAAAAATCTACCTAAAATTTCACTATACTATGCTATATTTAAGAAAATGCTTTTTTCTTAATTGCTTTTTGTACATTTAAATTAAAATTCTAAATTTCAAGTAAAATCTCAGTTATTTTCAAAAATTCCATCTTAATAATTTTAACATTTATACTTTATAACATTCTCAAAATTTTTTATTTCTTGCCTTCTTTCTTTAGCATGTCGTTTTTTCATTACTGAATAGTTCAAATAATTTTATGATTAAGTTTAAGTAGATTTTTCATAGTATTAAACTTTACTCTCTTTAAAAACCTTTCTTCTTGAGTATTTAAGGAAATTAATAGTGGATATTCTTTTTAATTAAGTGTATTTTCCTCTATAACAGAAATTTTTGGGGGAGGGTCTAAGTCGGTGCAAAATTTTTTTCGAAATCCTAAGTCGGTGCAAAAATTTTTTCACAAAAAACGTCAAAATTCTAAGTCGGTGCAAGATCAAATTTTGACATTATTGATACATTTGATCATCCAAACCCCCATAAAAAGTATCATTATTTATTAAAATTCACTTCTCAACTTTTAAATCGAATTCCTTTATGACATCTCCATCATATGACACTAGTATCATTAATAAAAAATCATATTATTATTACATAATAATTTTTTTCTTTAAGACAGATATTTGATTAAAGTAAAATATTGAAAATATATTTTCATAATAAAAGATATTTAGTCAAATAAGAAAGAAGATTAGCAATTAAGAGTATCATTATCATTAGCTAAAATAATATTATCTAACATTAAATGAAATTAACACACCATTATAAATGTATATTATCTAGGCAATTAATCGAGCTATCCAATAATAATGATACTCTTAATTGCTAATCTTCTTTCTTATTTGACTAAATATCTTTTATTATGAAAATATATTTTCAATATTTTACTTTAATCAAATATCTGTCTTAAAGAAAAAAATTATTATGTAATAATAATATGATTTTTTATTAATGATACTAGTGTCATATGATGGAGATGTCATAAAGGAATTCGATTTAAAAGTTGAGAAGTGAATTTTAATAAATAATGATACTTTTTATGGGGGTTTGGATGATCAAATGTATCAATAATGTCAAAATTTGATCTTGCACCGACTTAGGATTTTGACGTTTTTTGTGAAAAAATTTTTGCACCGACTTAGGATTTCGAAAAAAATTTTGCACCGACTTAGACACCCCCAAATTTTTTATTATAAAATTCTTATAGTTTTAAATGACGAAACTAAATTTTATATACAATAATAGCTGCCACTTTTTACATTTTTCCTATAAATATAATTAAAGCTAATATATTTAAAATATTAATATAAATCTAATTTATTCTAAATAAGTCACTTTTATAAATAAAAAATTAATATATTTATTTAATAAAGGCTTCGGCAAATTACAAAATTTGCAGACGCATGCATGGGATTCTTAAATAGTTAAATTTAATTCATTAATAATTATATTAATTATACACATATTCATAATTCAAAAACAATTTTAATTTATGAAAATCCTTTTAGATTAGTACTTTACTTTAAAAAATTGCAATGGTACCCTTTAGGCATTCTATAATAATATTTTTACGGAAGTTTTATCATAATTTTATTATATTTTTAGTTTTCTAAATTCTATAAAGATAAGTAAAGATTTATAAGGATTTCTCATAATTAAAAGGGATTTTGAAAATGTTCTAGTAAGAATAAAAATTAAAATATCTAAATAATTAACAATATGCCATATGAACTCACTGATGTTTATATGTCTTCCAAATTAGATATTATTTTTAATTCAAAGTAATACATTTAAATATCAATTTTATCAGTTTTGTGGAAGAGTCAAGTCATGGTCAAATGAATAACTATTTATAATAAAAAATATTTATTAAGTATAAAATTATTTTAATAATTATGTGATTCAATAGAATCATAAATAAATTCAATTTTGACTCAATAACAATCATGCTGTTCGTAATTACTTAAATATTTAATTAATTCATGATATATGATAAGTGATATATAATAATTAATAAATAATAATAACAACAAACACTCATCTATAAAAAATCTCTTTGAATAAACTTAAAAGGAGATGATATCAAAGTTTGTCAAATTACTTCGATATGGGACTAGAATCCCACAAAAAACTCTAAACTAATCCTAACACTGAGTAATATTTGCAAGCTGCTGAAAGTATCTATTAGGTTTGTTTGATCTGTTTGTGCCATTATTAATAAAATACATAAAAATAGGAAATTTGAGAAGTATAGAACTTAAAGCATTATATATATTAAAATTAACTGCCACTGATTTCTTTAGTCACATTATAATTTGAGTTATATTTTAAATTTTCTAATTTAAATGAGTTATTTTGGAAAATTAAATCAACTGTCTTATTATAAAGGCAGTTCACACAATAACTCATCATAAGCTTTTTTTAAGTTTTATTGTTTTTGATGCTGTAATACATGTTAACTAATAAAAGGATAGACGTCTTTTCTGATTGTTTGTAGTCAATGATAGTAGATTACTAAAATACATGTTCTTACTGAGAATATTCAGATTATCTGAATATTCTCTTAGCTAATCTGAAAAGCATTTATGAGTCCCTAAATAACTTCTACTTCAACTCTTGATTCTGGTTCTAAGAACTAATTGCAATGATGACTTAGTTTATTGGACTCAACAAATTAAAATTTCTTTCATATCTCTCATAGTTTTCCTATATATGATATTAATCATTGGTATATCATGTCTTACCATTATTATATCAGTGAAGCTTTTATCAATGAGACCTTTATTTATATGTTCATTGCCCAGCAAGACCATAATTTAGAGTAGTTTTCATATAGTTTCACTCTTTTCAAAAGTTACAAGTGCTACAATTAGAACAGTCCCTAAAATTTCCCAAAAAAGCTGACAATTTATTGAGCAATGAGAGAATTTAAGTCAGCTTGTTTATCATAAATCTTTTTGTCACCTAACATCAGAGCATTTTAAATGTTTTGATCTTGTTTCATAGTTTCAAATTCTCCATTCGAAGCCTCTTCTTTTTTCTTTTCTTCTTCCTTTTTTTGTGGAACTGGAGTTTCTACCGGATGATAATCTACTGGAGGTGTTTGCCCTGAGACAGTGCCATTTTGGTTAAGTTTAGGATTTTAAAACTTAGAGAACTCTTCAGTTGAGATACCAGCAATAGGTGTAATTTAAAATCCAAAATTGATTTCCATAACATTTTAAATGGCTTTACTTGGCTCAGCTAAAAACATGTTGAAAAGGATGAGTATCAAAAACTCATCTCCTATCTGCAGGATTGGTCACCTGAGAAAGAAAAATCCAGTATTGGTTGCAAGATGAATGGTGAGAGCATAAAGTCAAAGAGTTCTTTTGAATTGTGAATTAGTAACATTTTCTCACTATGCCAGATAGAATTTCAAAAAGCTATTCGGACATGAAATCATCGTGGTGATTGTACTCTAATGAATAAAAGGACTTATCTGAAAGAAGTAGTAGGGATACTCTTTTATTTTTAGTTCCAGCTCGATCATAAATCTTTAACTAGTAAAATGCTTGATAGTAACAGGTTTATATTGAGTGTTAATGACTTACTTTATTCACGAAGACACTCTAATGAAGTATATAAAGAACTACTCGGACAATAAAGACTGCTACTACATAATTACGGTGATTATAATATTTTTGTCAAGCTATTCTTTGTTTTCCGCACCTATTCCAGAGAGCACACCTTATCCTACTCATGATAGGTTTTCAATATTCTCTCATCATTACCAAAGAGTTGCTTACTCAATCAAAATTTCAGGTTCTGTATTTATAGCTTCTACTGCAGCAAGTGATATTTCCTATATTAATAATTTGTATGGTTACTTTAAAGTTGTATATTGGGTAAATCTAAGTGCTCTGATTCTACAAATGTTTGGCTTGCTTGGAAATCCAATAGTTATTTTAATGTGACTTTTTGAGCAAGTCGAATTACACATTTTGGGATCATCGACAAGAACAAGTGATATTAGAATTGTACTCAGATTAATTACAAACGTCGTCTTTTTGTTGGGAATGTAAATTTTAAGAATATACTAAAGTTACAAGAAAGTAATCATCATGGGAATATTTTTTGGCTTTTTTCTCAACACATATCATCTGGCTTAATTTAGGCATCAAAGAGCCATACAAAGTAGCTAATGAAAGTTCATTTAACAATAATACTATATGAACGCAGTATTCAGTTAAATGAAGACTGGCAAAGATAGCAATGTAGCAGTTTTTTCAATGAAAAATCAAATGAATTAAGGCATAAAGTAAAAGATGTATACTAATGATTAAAGAAAGTTAGTTTTAAATTAAATTATAACATGACTAAAGGTAATCAGTGGCAGTTAATTTTATTATATATAATGCTTTAAGTTGTATATTTCTCAATTTTCCTATTTTTATGTATTTTATTAATAATGGGAAGAGTAATGAATATAGGGTGGACTCTAATAATCACAATTTTTCTAAAATATCTAAATGAATAAAATAATTTTTGGTTGATGAAAAAACTTTAAGCAAATGGAAGGGGTACTCTCTCCATACTAGAGCAAAACTCTTCATAGACTATATCCTGACTTAGAGATTACCCCTTCTTAACTTCATTATATTTACAAAAAGAATAAAGTGAACTACAAAGTAATGATATCCACCAATAGGCGATCCTAGAGAAAGCAATAGAAAATATAGTAAATAAGATTTGAAAGTTTTTCTAAACTGATTAACTGGAAGTAGGTGACAAGAAAATTGTTTATATAGCTGAGGTCATCTTCAAGCCCTATGTAGTTACTCAGCGTTCATGGGCAAGAGTGGGAATGAATTAAATAATAAAGAAGGAGGATCTCAAACTTCGGACTTTTGCATCGATACTGTGAGTATGGAAGCGGGGCTAGAGGGCTATTATTCAGAGTTAAAATCGATTAACATGCAAGATGTGAAGACAATGATTGAGTATCTTCATTTAGCTAAAATAGCATATTTTTGGTAAAACAAATTAACTAAATCAACATTGATACATTTCTTTTATTTATATTAGTTTTATTGTATTTTTAGGTACTCTGCCGCATTTAAGCTGTTTTGCGGTAGAGTACCTTAATTATATTAATTAAAAAATAAATTAATTTTAAATGCTATATTTAAGAATGAAATGCAAATATATAAAACGTAATATGTAAGAAAATTTTATTTAAATATTTGAATAAACTGTAAGTGCTGCCAAATAAAAGAACAAGATTTTAAGATTCAAGCTTTAACTTGAAATTATTTATTAATTACTACTAATAATTATTAATAATTTTATTACATGTTACGTTTTATATAAACTGCATTTCATTCTTAAATATAGCATTTAAAGTTAATTTATTTTATATTGAATATAATCAAGGTACTCTACCGCAAAACAGCTTAAATGCGGTAGAGTACCTAAAAATACAATAAAACTATTATAAATAAAAGAAATGTATAAAAGTTGATTTAGTTAATTTATTTACCAAAAATATGCTATTTTAGCTAATTCTTTAAATAATCATAAGGAAGTTGTTATCTATTGGGATAACTTGAGGAGCCACCATAGCAAAATAGTATAATAACAAATTAAAGAATACAAATGGGAGTGCCTTTTCAACGCACCATGCTCTTCAGAATTTCATTGTATAGAAGAAATTTTTTCTCAAATTAAGAAAAAGTACAAGTAGTCTATGATTGCATAAAATTTCAAAATTAATGAAACCTAACATTCTAAAATCATAAGAGACTCTATAGAAGTGGTTCAACTCGACATGGTGAGGAGAGTGATAGAAAGACATATTTTAAAGATGAGAAATTATTTACACAAATATATGAATAATTAACAGACAGATAATAATAGTTTATAATAAAATGCAATCACTCAGTGAATTCATTGTGGGGACTTCTTTAGTCAGGTGACTCTTGTGCCATATGTATGTCCCTTGACTAATTACTGACAGCTCTTTTGTTCTCCGATTTATTTATAAACAGGGAATGACATGGAAATCTCATGATATTGCCGCCTTTTTTTCTATACTCTGGGTTGAGACTTCTACTTGAGCATAGAAAGTTCTTTGTCTTTCGTTTCTATATTAATAAATTATATTAATTTTTATATTACTAGAGAAAATCGGCTCTCCTTGTAACTCTTTATATGCATCTTCTCTAATTATATTTTTTCCTTTTCTTCCTCTAAGCTGTCTCCTTTGTTCCTTAATCTGTTAGCATGCTTGATAAGTAGGGACAAGTAATTGGTTTATAGGGTGCCAAGTACCCAGAAGAAATACTTTCTATCTGGTAAAACAGTATAGTCTGGGTAAAAATCTATGAATCTCATAATTTCTTGGTCTTCCTTAACCTGCTAAAATACATTCTTGACAGAGAGCTCCTCGTAGTAGAACATTGAGCTAAACCACCTCCCCAGATTTTAGAAGAGTTTTGCTCCCTGCTAAGAAGTCTTTGATGAACCTCATGGTTACATGCTCATCATATTTAATCTTACTATTGAACCTGAGAAAATTGACCCAGTTATTCTTTGACTTGAACCTATGCTAGAACTCCATTACATCATGACCATGGATTGCCTGTCTCTCCATTCGCATATGCTATTTATAAAAAATTATTAACGTTTAATGAAAATTTATTAAATTACTGATCTCATATTTTAATTCTTGAGGTAGAGCTTCCATATTATATAGAAATTCGATAAAAGCTTTTATAAATATATACTGATCAGATTTTTAAATTTCACTATTATAATATGAAACCTTATCATTTAAAATAGAAGACTTTTGTTATTATAAACCCCAAAACCCCATGAGCTTAAATACATAATTTAGAATGTATTAATGAATATTAATTTTAATCTAAATTAAATCATAATATACTAACAATATAGTTTTATCTATATTTTAATCAAAATAATTAAAAATTATACAAACTCTTACAAACTATTTTAAACTATAAAACATTTCATAAAAACTAAAAATATCTATTTAAAGTCATTAGAATTCTTTTTAATATACATACTACTTTAATTTATGTATTCCAGAATATTGTATATTATAAAAAAATAATTCTTACAATATTCTATAATTTTTTTCCAAATTATTTTACATTGGTTTAGAGTCTCTTAAATTTTTAGTAAATGCATTGAACAGTCTAAATTTAAATTTTCAATCTGAAGATTTTTATATTGTTAATTTATTCACTTAAAACATATCTTTTTTTATTAAAAGCCTACTATACCCATTAATCAAATAATTTAAAATACTAAAAGTATTTATTATTAAATCATTAAAGAATTTCATTTGCAATTTAAATGTATCATTCTTTGACTAGGATACATGCTTAGTATATTCTTGAGATAAAAATACTTAATTAAATTATTGTGACAATTCTTTTTATAATTTGTATGAGTTTGTATGAGTTTAATAAAAACAAGCTGAGTTTTAAATTAATAGGGATTCCTTAAAATCCTTTAATAATTCAACAATTAATAAGAAGTTTTTATTTATGACAAAAAATTTATGCCTGTGCTTTCTAATAATTTGTGAAGAAGTTACTTCACGTGAATATTGTATTTAATAAAATTCTTTATTTATATTTAATTTTGAGACTAAATCATTTTTATTCGTTTTTCTATTTTATAATTACATTCTTATATTTTCTTTCAAAAATTTATTATCTTTCATTATTTTTTCTAATTATTAAGCTGTCTTTTCAATGTGGACTTAATTATCTGAAATATATAGACTGCCTCTTTACTATGTAAGACGAAGGATATAAAGATTCATATAACAAACGAGTAAATCTGTTTTATAAATCATTTAAAATTTGAAACTTAATCTCAACAATCAGTTTTTTTGATTTGCAAGATTTTATAACTACACCTTTAAGCTTCCTCATAATAATTATCTAATTTCCTTTATAGCTTAAGAGAGCTTAATTATTAAATATACATATAATTTTCCTAATTAAAATATTAAGGTAAGTAAGGGAATTACTAAAGTGCTTATGGATTTCAACTTCAATATTTGTATAATAATCCTTTTATCTACTATATTAGCTTTAGTGTATATTTTTCAATTTATAAAAAAGACTTATTACCTATAAATGAATCTCTAAATTTTTATATCTTACGAACAAATGTTTATTAAAAATTACCTATGATAAATCCAATTTTCAAAAACTTGCCTAACATCTCTCATGCAATAAAAATATTTTAACTTTTATTTGACTCATATAATGTACTTTATAAAATGTATGCCTGATTTTATTTGTACTCCCTCCTATTTTTTTATTTGTAAGTAATTGTTGATGTTTATTTCAAAACTATTACAAAGTATACAAACTTATACAAAGTCTATCAAAATTGTTATAAAATTTTTAATTTTTGAGAAAACTTTATTAACTTTTTATTAGAATTAATACTATAATAGAGAATAATTTTATCACAAACTTATTTAACTTTAACATAAAAAATAGTGATCATAAATTTTAAGCTTAATTTAAGAGTGGGAAAAGCTATCAACTATAGCTATGATATTATTTTTAATTAAATATTAATATCATTACACAAAGCAAAATTAAAATTATAAATTGCATAGAGTTTATATTAATAGAGAGTTTAAAATAATTACATTAATAATAATATACTGCTATAACATCACGCAGTTTATTATTAAGAGAAAATTTAAAAGAAAGAAAAGGTAATTTTTTAAAGAATACATTTTTATATTTTACTCTTTGATGCAAAATAATATATTGTTTCAGTAAGACAATAACATTTTTCTTATTTTAAATATTGCTAAAATACATAATATTAGGAAATTAAAGAAATACAAATACATTATATTAATACAAGTAATTATAACTGGCACTAATTAGAATAGCTATTAATTGTAATTTGATTTAGTTCGCTTTTAATTTTTTAATATCTTTAATAATTATGACCAAACTGTACATTATACATTGTACAGTTTCATAGTATTTTCTCTTTAAAAATTAAGGCTTACTTTCAGAATTGTACAATGTACATTGTACTGTTTCATAGTATTATCTTTTTTTAATATTAAAATTGTACAAATCTGTGCATTGAGATTAATTAGAGTCAGTATTATAAATTAATTATGCGAATGTATAATGGAAAGTGTAGTCTCCCTAGTCTCTTCACTGTATTGATCACTTTTTGACTTCGGGTTTGCTGTCATTTGTCTCCACATATGTGTTTTCAATCACCGTCTCCTTGTCCTGCATCAACTCTGCGTCCCCATCTGAAGCCAATCTTTACTGAAAGTACATAGCGAGCAACACCAAATTGAAAGGGAACTTCTCATCTTCTCTAATCATGGTCTCTAAGAACTCTGCTGTCAGCGAGTGCGTGGCTGAACCTCTGCGATTTATGCGACAATTCTTCTTCGACTTGGGTGTGCATTTATCTATATTCCTCGGTCTTGATGGCAAAAACAAAAATGTGCCGCTCATTTTTTGAAGAGTCTGACCTCTAATTTAGTTGCTTCTCCATTCTAATTATGTATGTATTTTCTTTCGGAACGAAGCCTCCAATATATAGTTCCTAATAGTCACTCATTTGACTAATCATAATTTTCATTTTTAATATTTATAATACTGACTCTAATTCATCTCAATGCACAGATTTGTACAATTTTAATATTAAAAGAAAGATAATACTATGAAACTGTACAATGTACATTGTACAATACTGAAAGTACGCCTTAATTTTTAAAAAGATAATACTATGAAACTGTACAATGTATAATGTACAATTTGGTCATAATTATTAAAGATATTTAAAATTAAAAGCGAACTAAATCAAATAACAATTAATAGCTGAAATAATTAGTGCCAGTTATAATTACTTGTATTAATATAATGTATTTGTATTTCTCAAATTTCCTAATCTTATGTATTTTAGCAATAATAAAACCGCACAGCTGTGCGGTTTATAATGAGATAAACTATCCAAGAAAATATTCTAAATTAGATGTTCTAAGTATTTTTAATTTTAATGATTTTTTAACATTTATATATAACCGCACAACTGTGCGGTTATTCAGAATAATCTTAATATATTTATCATAGCTGGTATAGATTAAAATACTTTAAATTTATATAATAAACTACAATATTGTTTGATACTCACAATTTAATAAGAGTCATTACTTATCACATTAGTAAATTCTATGCAGATAACTAAATATAAAATTTATCTGATTTATTTATTTGATTGAGTTCATAATTAAAACTTATAAACTATTTATAAATGCTTTTAATTTTTTTATATATCGTATTCATCAATCCAAATTAGACTAAATGTGTCTATTGGTCTCTCAAAATTTATATTTATTTTTATCTTATAAGTATATTCATTTGTAAAATTACTATCCCAAAATTAAAAAATTATTTATTAAATAGAAATATTTCAATTCTATTCTAACTTTACTAATTTAATGGTTTGAGAGTATTTACTATCTTTGACACCTTATTTTAACTATATGATAAAAAAATTTATAGATTTATTGTTTATGAGTTTTCTACTATTTTAATAGTGACAATTTATTATTGCTAAAATAGATAAAAATAGGAAATTGTATAAATTAATCAAAATTCAAATTTAATTTATTAATTTTAACCAACTTTACGATTTTTGTATTCTAACACTTATAGCTATTACTTGAGAATTTAAGCTATCTTCAACTGAAATGTTTGAAATTTAAGCGGAAAAACTAAATTTATAGACTGAATCTCTATTTTAGTTACCAATAGTCGTTTTTACTGTCCAACTTTTAAAATGATTGCCAATCATTTACATCTATGCCTAAATT
>ARYC01000658.1:0-11256 GCA_000711775.1 Oxytricha trifallax | reverse complement strand
TTTGATATCTATTCTGACCAAGACCCTACCCCACCCTCCCAACCATAATAAACTTGACCCTCCTCTCCTCCCCTTTTAATAAAACTTTTCAAAATCTATGAAAATCATATTCCTCTGCTTTTAACCATACTTTCTCTTTATAATATTCTTACCTGAGATCATCTATAGTTATTTATTATTAAATTTGATAAGTTTCACTACAAGAGTCGACTTTTATTGGTACATGCTTCTATAGGAAAACATTTGAAATTGCAATTATTTTTTAAAGTGTAATTAATATTATTTTGATTATTTCTATTAATAACCTTACACAAGTCTTTTTAAAGGATTATATAAGAATTTTTAACTTGTAAGAAATGTCTTCTTAAATCTTTATTAATAATAAAAACAATTATAAGCTTAAGAGTAATTTTTAAATGATAAATATTTGTAAAATCACAATTAAATTCAATCTGTCGAAGTAGTGAAAAAATCGTGAATATTGTTTAAATATATAGAATTCTATAATATAAATATTTTTAATCTTTTTAAAAATATTTATTAGGAATTAGCTTGATTAATAATATAATTAGATATAATTGTAAATTAAATTATTTATACTTATTTATTTATTTTCTACTTGATCCCATTAATATTATTTATATTTTATATTTTTATCTTTAAGTATGTTTATTAATTTTAAATAATCGAAATGAAGCTTACTTTAAATCAATGCTATGTTTCATTTATTCCTAAGTATAAATATGAATAATATAAAAATAATATTCTATTAAAAGTATCAAATATTTAAAATTATCAAATATATATGTATAAAATAAATTAATTAATAAAAATATAAAACAGTGAATAAATTACATTCATTTGAGCAGAAAAGTAATTTGATAAAATAATGAGTTTTAAAATAAAATAATTAAAAATAGAATGATAAATGAAATATATAATAGAAATGAGCGCTAGTAATAAAAATATAATATTTATCACTTGCCCCCATTTTAAATATAATTAATTAAGAATCAAGTAAATTTATTAAAAATAATTATAATTATGTTTGGAAAGTGATTTATTTATAATTTTAATGTATTTTAAGCATTTAAATATTATCAATTTTTTTCCCTATTTAGACTGAAGGAATATAATATATTTTTAATTAAGAAGGGGTATGCCTTTCAATGACCTATAATAAAAATAAATATATTATTTTTATTGATTATATAAATTACTTTTGAATTAGTGATTAGCCTTTTTATTTAGTGCAACCTTATATTAGTTTGTTATTTATAATTATTTTACATGCTGCACACTGTATCTTATCAAATATTTTATACCACTTTAATTGATCTAGAAAATAAATCAGTAACAAAAAATAATGCTAAATATCAAAGAGTTTAATCATTTCACAAAGTGTTTTCAAAAAATAAGCCAGATCGATTATCACTATTGGATACTCTTAAAACTATTGTTCTATAAATTTCTAATAAACTTACATCGCATTAAAAAAGGATTTTAAAACTTTTAATTGGATTTATAAAGAATGAGAGACGGATTTTTTGTCTTTTTATTCGAATCTTAAAAAACTTCAATCTATTGAGCTTATTTCTTTAAAAACTTCGATTCTTATATGTTTTTCTTTAATATTAATAGAAATATATGACTTGATAATCTTGAATGTATTAATAATATAAGACTTTGAATAAAAGGCATATAAAAAACATTAGATTTGTTAAAAACTAGAATTTAAATTATAAGTTTAGATAGCAAAATAATGATGCTTTATACCATTTTTATTGAATTCGAATCTCAATTAATGTTTTTGATATTTAATATTCTAAATTATTTGATTAATTTTTAAATAAGTATTATAATCTCAAATAATTTCACTTACTCCTTTTCTTAATTTATTTAATTTTATAATTTGCATTAACTAATATTATTTATATTATGAAAATTTTAACAAATAATTTACTTTTTTTATCATTAGCAACTTTTATAAAATATTTTGGTATTTCTCAAATATATATTATTGTTTTCTTTATTTATTAAGTATTGAGAAAAAACTTTGTTTAAACAAAAGTATTAATGTTTATAAAATTATTTTAAAGATTTATGGCGAATAAAGACGATTAAAGCGATATAATACACCCAAAAAATTCTGTAAGTTTATTAATAGATATAAAGAAAATACATTAAATAACACTCAAAAATAAATAGCAATTGAAAATATTTTAATATATAAGCATGTACCAATAAAAGGACTTACTGTGTCAAACTTATCAAATAATATGATAAATTACAGTATCTGCTCGTAGGGCAAGAATATTTAAAAGAGAGAGCATTCATCAAAGCAAAAAAATAAGTTTTTCATAAATTTAGAAAAATTTATAGGTGAGAGAGGATGGTCAAACCTTTTTTAATGGGAGGAGGTAGGGGGTCTTGGTTAGAACATATATCTTCCAATGACTTTTTGATACATAGTTAGTCAGAAATCTTTTCCAAGCAATTATAAGAAAATGTATCTCCGTTTTATACCTCCTATTATTGCTTAGGCTTTTTATTCTATTGCTCAGTCTTTTTATTATCCTATTATTCTTCAGTCTTTTTATTCTCCTATTATTCTTCAGTCTTTTTATTCTCCTATTATTCTTCAGGCTTTTTATTCTACTATTATTCTTCAGGCTTTTTATTCTCCTATTTTTGCTTAGACTTTTTTTTCTTAGGAATTTTCTTAGGTCGACTGTTTGGATTAATTAATTAAAAATATATAAAAATAAATTCTAATATATATAATACTGGAATTATATAATATAACTAAATTATAATTGATTTGAGGGAATTCAGTAATAAAAATATAAATCAATTTAACTGTAGGCGTAACAGCCACTGATTTGCCTAGTTTTTAATCGTAATTTGATTTGACTTTAATATACTTAGCGGCAGTTTAGTATTAGAAGTTTGTGTTCTGATTTAAAAAAGTGGAAAGTTTTTTGTGAACATCTACTACATTAGTTCGCTATTTCCATCACAAACTGCCCTGTAATTGTGGTATCATAAGAGCTGTACAAATCTAGAAGAGTGAAATTAAATGAGAGCGTGCATATATATTTTTTGAAAAGTACCAATGTACCAAATAAATTCTTTGTTTTTTTTAAATAAATACATTGAGATAACAAACGGTACATTTAGTTATTAGGCGCTTTATTAGTTTTAAACTTAAATCATTTAATAATTAAATATTTAATATAATGAAGTGAGACTACCATGTTAGAGCATGCTCAGACGAATACCGTCCGTTTAAATATTGGCAACGCTAACAGAAAGGGATTCTACACAAGAATCACGTTGGTAAATATGAAGCGTTGCGAGGCGTGGAACAATCATGGCATACAATAAGGAATCTTAATTTGTAAAAGGAACGATAGATAATGCTCCTTACAATCATAAGTTTGTTACGGTTTCTATAAAATTTAATGATGTAAATTGATAAAATAACTTACTTTCTCAGATAAATTTGACAGGTATTACATGAACTGCCTGACTCTTGACTCCGAAATCTCCTTGCCTGATTTTTGACTCCTACCATAATCCTTCTATAAATATAAAGCAATCATTGTTTTTGGTGCTTGTTAAAATTTTTACTTCCAGCTACAGCTGCTGTCCCTCCTCCATTTTTTACTTTTTGCCAGGCTCAAGAAATGTAAAATCTATCTAGAATTAGCAATAAATCCTTTTAGAATTTTTGTGTGCTATTTTTTGCTTCTTGAATATAAATTTGTGGATAGAACCTACTTTAAGTGCCAATAAATAACATCCTTCTAAAACCAGGTAGACTTTGTTTAAATCTAGATAGACTTATGAAAACTGAACCTAGTACGAATTTTATAGTTTCGATCAACTTTGGCAGAGGAAGCTACTTTAAAAATTTTAACAGGCACCAAAAACAATGAATGTAAGTTTAAAGCAATATATTTAGCTAAAATAGCATATTTTTAGTAAATTATTAAGTAAATCAAGATTACTCATTTCTTTTTAATTATATTAATTTAATTATATTTTAGGTACTCTACCTCATTTTATCTGTTTTGCGGTAGAGTACCTTAAATATATTAATTATCAAAATATTTAAATTTAAATGCTATGAATAAATATGAAATGCAGTTTGTAGAAAAAGTAATATGTAGTTTTATTTTATTAATAAAATAATTATAAATTAAAATTATAGCTTTTAAAATATTCAATCTTTAAGTAAAGTTGCCTTAAAAAGTAAAAATATCCTAATATTAATAATAAAATATATTAAATAATTATATTATGCATTTTCTGTAAAAATTAATGCTGTATTTAATTTTATTTATTTAATTTAATTAATATAATTAAGGTACTCTACCGCATAACAGGTTTATACATAAAAATCTGCGGTAGAGTACCTAAAATTATATATTTATTTTAATATTAAAATAAAACATGTGCAAAGTTGATTAGATTTATTTTTTCACCAAAAATAATCTATTTTAGCTAATTACTTGCACTTATCATATTCTTTCTCTTATTCAAAGCTATACAACCTATTTTTATTAAGTCTTCTTTATTAAAAATAATCTATACTTACTTTATTATTTAGAATTAAAATCTTATCAGTATATATTCTGATACTATACTATTGATAGTAAATCAGGCTATATCAAATAGCCTCATGAATCCAAGCTATGGGGGGGGGGAAGTTTCATGCACTGGTTTATGATAAAAATAATTTTTTAGGGAAGTTTCCTGCACTTTTTTTTTATAAAAATAATTTTTACTACAACAATAAAGCAACTTCCGAACTAATTTTATTTATTTAATTATACTTAATTTATTAATCATTAGTCAATATCTCTTTTTAGATCCCAATATATGACATATTTCATCTGATATTTGTTGGTTTTTGTATCTTAGCCATTATATTGTCCTCTATCTTCTAATAGTAATTTTAAGTATTGTATCCAATTGTTATTGGCATTTTAATTCAATTTATTATGCTCTTTCAATAGATGTATAAGGTTATACTTTATTTTTTAATTACTTAAATGAAGTATAAATATCTTCTTAATATTAGTGAGTCATAAATTTTTAATTTTATGATTTATATCAAATTTATCAAATCTTACATAAAATAAAAAAAAAGTGCAGGAAACTTCCTCGAGTGTTGGAAACTTTCCCCCCCTCAAACTTTTTATCAGAGTTTAAGTAAATATTCGTTATTTATAGAAGAGTTTCATAATTTTATATAACTTAAACTCATACCCCTCCTAATGTTTAAATGCAATCAAAACCACAATTTTTCATATAATAATAATGAAGATGGAGAATTTTATATTAATATTTCCTTAAGATAATATTATTATTTAAAATTATTACATGGCAGATGCCCATCTTCATCATAAGATGGAACTTTATTAGAGTTATTTTTTTTAAATCTTAGTTAATTATTTAAGAATTTTGTAGTTTTTCCTCAATGAATCATCATTATAAATTATAGGTTTCTCAAGGCATATACTTGGCAGGGCCTTTGACAAGTAAACTTTTCCTATAATATCTCATGAATGGGTCTAAGAAATTCCCTTTCATGACAATAAAGATGGCAAAACACTTTCGCAAGAGACTACAAGACAGAGGGGTGATTGCTGGGACGTAGAAGTAGGAGATAATCGAAGATGCTGTCATCCAGAATGCTGAAGACACCGCAGAAAAGACACTCGATCCCGAAATAAAAGGACCACTATGATAAAAAATCTGAACTAATTAAGCACTTAATAACTAAATGTACCGTTTGTATCTCAATGTATTTATTGAAAAAAAACAAAGATTTTATTTAGTACATTGGTACTTTTCAAAAAACATATGCACGCTCTAATTTAATTGCACTGTTCTAGATTTGTACAGCTCTTATAATACCACAATTACAGGGCAGTTTGTGATGGAAATAGCGAACTAATGTACTAGATGTTCACAAAAAACTTTCCAGTATTTTAAATTAGAACACAAACTCCTAATACTAAACTGCCGCTAAGAATTATAAAAAGCCATGCTAGACAAAATTCTAGTTGCTGGAGAAGGAAAAGAAAGGTAAAAAAAATCTTTAACTTTCCATTTTTTAAATATATTTAAATATTAATAAATAAATACTAAATTTTGATTTCAAGATCAATAATGATCAAGGTACTTATCATCAAGCATCAATCTTTTAAAAGGTTGAATCTAGCTTCAACGATTTAAAAGGTTGAAGCTTGAGCAAATTTATGAATAATTTTTATTTATCATCAACTTTAAGTACTGTTTAAAATATAAGTAAATCATGCTATTAAAAGTGTGTTTGACATGGATAATTATAAATATTAAACTCAAATAAAATTACGATTAAAAGCATAGCAAATAAGTGGCTGTTTCGCCTACTGTTAAATTGATTTATATTTTTATTTTTGAATTTCCCAAATCAATTATAATTTATTAATAATCAAATAATGATTTGGCTAATAATTCCCTTAAATAGATAATAGATCTAGATTCTCTTTTTAAAGTTCTTATTGCTAGAGAATGAGGATCTGTTACTAAATTAATAACTGTTCCTCCTATAGACTCATAGGAGGATGTATAAAAATATTAATTTAATTACTGCAAATAATTTTTGAGGGGTCATACCTGCTGTGAAAATTTGTTGTCTTGCCATTGGATTCAGTCCAGCAGTTAATTTTATATATTAAATTTTATATATTTTACAGATCCGAAATCGTGTTAAATACCTAATACTTGATTAACTACAAACGGTTGTCCACCTATTCCTATAAATTGATTTGGTAGAGCTGAGACTTAAGGAGGATATTACTACTGGGGATTAGGAATGTAATTTCCAGGGTCATGATACTAATCATACCCACCTATTTGACTATTAGGCCTTTATAAGTTTTTGGTAATTTTTCTATATTTTCCACTCTCCTGAGATTGTAAAAAGAGTAATATCAATTTCTTTAGCAAATTAATGATTCTTAGAAGTAAAATTATATTTTAAAAAATATAAAAATGATTGCCCAGAGCTAATTTATCCGTAATCTTTTACACCGTTTAACATCATTCTTAGCTCGAATGCTGGGGACTTTTTACTCTAAGTTGAGTGAACTAAATAAATATAAGAAGAGATCTATTATATAATCAGAATATTGATAAAATATTTAAAAATAGTGAAAATTTTTAAGTTAATCTAAAATTTAAACATTTAAAGGATATAACATTTTTCAAACTCCGTCTACATTAGTTGAAATAAAAAATTTGATAAAATTGCTTTAATATATCATTATCATTTTGATTGAATAAAAAAATAAATTTAATTATTTGATACTTGATGAAGCAAAGCGTCTGAAATTTTTCTTTATTTTTGAAATTTTGCGTGGATAGAAAAAAAATTTAATTCATATACTTTGGTTAAATTTAGAAAATTAAGTGATTTATCCTAATTTTAAGATTATTAAATACCTTTATATTAATCGTTAGGTTTAAAAAGATTCCCTTTCTCCAGAAATATGCTGAAGTGCGAGTTTTCAACAATTTGTCAGCAGCTAGTGATTTTTAAAATAAATTTCTCCTAATCATTTACATTATTAAATGATATTAGCTTCCTTTATGTATTCTTGAAATATATGCTCAGCTTGGGTATTATGCAATCTTTTCTAGTTGCAACTTGTATTATCTTCTCCCATTTTATTCTGATCCTCTCATAAAAATAGTCAAGACCGATTGTTTTTGAGTATTATTTTCAATGATACTTTTCCAACATCTCATATTTGCAAAAGCTTTCACCAAATTTTTCATTTATCTTTTCTGCGTCAAATTCAAAATTAATCCAATTTAAAACATTTCATCCTATTTCCACTACTGTCATTTATTAATATAACTTTTAGTAAAAATTCATTCAAAACTGAATTATCCTTTAACTTATTCTTTTAAAAGCAATAATCCACATCATCTTATTGCTTATTTCCATTACATCTTAGCAACTTGCCTTGTTAATACCAGCTCTTTCCATTTTACTTCATAATAGTTTGTTGATAAAACAGTTTTAAGTTTGTTTTTTTTAAATCCAAATGGTTTTAGTTTTTCCTCCTCCTGAATGTATGTCTTCTTCACTATTTTCTTCCTTATGATATTCTAATTATACTTTCTCTATTTTAATGTTAGAAGCAATCAATCTAATATTTACTATCAGTCTTACTGGTATCATTTTTTAGTTTCTTGGTCATAGTTAGTATGTTTTCCTATTAATTTTTTTAAGTTTTTATGCATTTAATTCAAATGGTTTATTTTATTAAAATTCCACTTGCTCTGTCATAAATTCATTGAGACCTTTTTTTGATTCATAAGTACATGCTCCTACTTTGTGAAAATTAAAATCTTCTTTATATTTTTAGCATATCTTTTCAATGATATTATAGTAGAATCATAATTTCTAATTCTTCGTCGTTTTATATAATGAAATTTTATGCTGTAATTAAATGTAATTGAAATTTTCTCTACTTCTCACTGTCTATAAAATAAACTCTCTTAGTGTTTTGATCTTCTAAAAAACAATTCAATGTTTGTTTAGCAATAACATAATAACATTCAAAGAAAATGCACAGGGTATATATTTATAATTTATTTTAATATTTTTAAAAGCTGTTCGTCCATAAGTCGTATAGGGGTTGGACTTTTTCCAAAATCTTTATCTCTCACCAATTAATCCTGTTTCTTTATTCGTAAATTTCTCTCCTATTTTTTATGCTAGTATTTAAAACGAATATCACTAAGCTTTCTATAAAGTTACTATTGTAGTTACTTTCGTTTGCTCTGGTTTATTACTTTCTGATTTTTGTTAATCTCACTAACCTATCCTTAAATTTTTTAAAAAGATTTTAAAATTAAAATCGCTAACTTTTATCTATCTGAATAATGTATCTGTCTAATTATTTTATATTTATTTTTAACTTAGTAGGATTGATCACTAAATACTTCAATATTTGAATTGATATATAATTTAATTATCTTCTCTCATAAATTTATGTGCATTTAAAAACAATTTATCTTTCCCCTCTATTTTAAAACTATGTATTCTTTTCCGATCAATTAGATGCTTACTTTTCCCCACGTTTTCCCAATTTCTTCATTTTTAATTATTAAACGTACTTATTTTCATTTATTTTAATAATTTTTTACATTTATATTGAATATATTTTGAATATTTAAGCATAGGTTCATTATAAATATTATATTTACTGAAATCAAGATGAGCATTACCTCGAACATACAGAAAATCTCACAGCATATATTTATGAGTATTTATTGATAATACTCTTGCTAAAGAGCATTTTATGTATAGAATCAGCATTTCTATAATAATAATAATAATAATAATAATAATAATAATAAAAATAAGGAATTGTAATTAAAGATACATATTTATTTTTCAAATATGGTTTAGAAATTAAAAGGACATTTTTTTTTCAATGCCAAGATTAAAAAAGTTTAAATAAAGTCTTATATTTATAAATCTTGAACATCTATTTTAATCAATAAATACGAGCATATGTTTTATTTTTAAACTGTTTTTATCAACTAAATAATTTTAGAAATTTTTTTTTTATTAAAAAGTTTCAGAGTTTATTGATGGGAATAAATTTCCTGTCCAGTGTTATGATATTTAAAATTGGGGAAGCTTCTTGGTCTGAAAACGATAAATAAATTATAGTAATTAAGCTTCAAGAAATTTAGCAAATACTAATTCTCTGGCAAGATTCATTAAAATAGTTAGGAGTCAATTAGGAATCTCAAATTAAATTTGACATATCACAATTTATACCAAAATACAATTATCAATCTTAGTTGGCGTAGAAGTCCTGAAATGATTTGACTTGGCAATCATGATGACAAAAAATCCTAAAACCACCACTCTTCTCATTCGACTTAACCCTGAAATTGAGATGTATTACTCACTGAGCATACCAAGTAATGAGATATTAGAGCTTGCAAAGATCTGTTTAGTTTAAACAATTAGGGAGAATTAAGTGAAAATTCATACCAATCCCACTTCTGCAGAAATTTTAGTCTCTATCCTTTAGCTGTGGTTGCTTAAGCACTTTTACATAATTTTGGATAAACTGTCTAATTGTTGAATTTTATGATTCTCGAAATCTCTTTGTTGAAGGCTAAGCACCACCTCAATCATGCTCCCTATTACCTTGGTACCCAAAATCATGCTAGGCTCCTCAACTATGCAGGGAAATCCATATAACGATCAGTCTTCTCGAGGAGTGTAAAAGCTATCAGATTAAACCCCGCAGACTGGCACCTAATGCTATGAACTTGACAACCTTATCGTTATCATAAGCACTTAGTATTGTGGAAAAATTAATTGCTTAGCTTAGGATGTACGTCCACTTCAATCACCTTATCAGATTAATTTATTTCTTATTTAATAATTTATAAGCTTCATTAATAAAATTAACTCCAACTTTCATTATTTATATTGATTATTTTTAAGTACATCATTCAATTAAATTTCTCTTTTCTTCTGAATACTTTGTTTTTTTGGACATGCTATTCATGAATTGCTTTGTTTCGTGTTAATTTAATTAGATTAATTTTACTAGGTGTAATTTTAATTTTAGGCATCTTATTTCTTTGCTAATTAATTCTATAAAAACTATTATATATTTATCAAAATTGAAGAAAAATATGTAAATTAATAAAACTAATTAAGATGTCAGACCTAAATTAATATTAATACTTATTGTTTTAACTCCTATAGAGTAGGAAGATCTCCAAAATTTTTTGAAATAAATTTCAATATAAACCTTTAACTTTTAGGTAGCAACTTATCTTGACGAACCTAATCAATAATTTCTAGTACATTTTTGCATGATTTTTTAATTTGATTAAACCTTTTACAACTAGAATTTCAATGAGTATAATTATAAGAGAAAATACATCTTATCTAACGTCCCCATTTTCAACCTCATCGTTATTTGTTTAATCTTAGTATATTGTGACAGGCATAGAAGATGCATAAAGGTTAGCATTCTGAAAAGTCGAGTATTTGTAATTTGTTAAGAAAACTTCTAAGTCATCAACATCTTTAATTTTTATAGTTTTGGGTGATAAATACCTATGAATAATACCTACTGAATGTAGCTACTCTACAGCGCCTATTACATGAATAAGAAGATCTAAATTTTATTCTTTGCCTTATTGACAAAT
>ARYC01000657.1:0-10590 GCA_000711775.1 Oxytricha trifallax | reverse complement strand
GGAAAGGTAGTCCAATATGACCAGAGTCTTTAGCTAGGTATTTGAGGCCTAAATCATTTTTCATTTAACTATAAGCTGCGAATTAATTAATATCATATTCAAAGTATGAAGTATTTACCTTTATAACAAAGGTTGCATAGTGGTATATCCCCATATGGCAACGGGGCTTCGTTTTTCAACCAGTTAGCGTTTTGAAAAGTAGAGAGGAATCATGAACTGTCGATTGATTTAAAAGTACTTTTGATAGTCAAAACTAATCTTGACTGCTCCATTACCATCTCTTCGATTTTAATCATTCGCTTATGATTATTGTATAATATAATTTCTAGAAGGATTTAATTTCATCATCAGGGATGACTAAAGTCACAAATTATTAGGCATATGAGGGTTATATTTTTTAGTCTTCGTCATTATCGCTCTCGGATGTATGGCTTGATTCAAAAACCTTTCTCTGTTAAGTAGGCTAAAAATTTACAAACTGCTTTTCCCTACTTACATTTTTTAATAGTAAGTGAATTACAATCATAAGCATGTCTGTTTAAATTTCTTTTGTTTGCAAATAGCCTGTGACATCCATTATATTTGTGCTTTGTTTTATTATATTTTTATCGCTTTTATGATTATTGATTTTGTGCTTTGGTTGAGTTTCCTTTTAAAACAGATTGATTGTTCTATTTAGGAGCTAACTTCAAATTCAGACTCTTATTGCATTAAGCTGTTCCAAGATCTTTTGGAATGCAATCTCTTCAGCATCTTATATTTAAAGCAATCAAAATCAATCTTTTTAATAAGCATTAAACAAATAATACATTGAATTATTAAAATGACCACAATTCAATTTATATTAGTATAGCTTAGTATTAAATTATTCTATCCTGTATTAAATTATTCTAATCATAAATTTAATCAATGATAATTAATTATTTGATTTCCAGATTTTTCTTCATTACTCAAATCTTTTGATAATATTTGTGCACTATTGCAAACCCCTGGATCGAGTCACTCAGAAATTAAGAAAATTAGTATTAATAGAAATTAACTTTTAATTAAAGAAAAATTATTATTCCCAATTATTTACCAAATTTATACAAGTTTGCATAATCTGTTTGATATTTTATCAATACTAATCATTGATTAATCCCAATTATTGACTATTTAATAATTAATTTGATTTAAATCGGAGACTATAGTCTTGAGTAGAGATTTGTAAAAAGTGAAGAGCTAGTCTAAAGATTCAATACAAAAGACGATATCTATCGTTGTTTAACCTAATATCGTATTATTTTTCCTTGATAAGAAATTCCTTTATTAATCAATTTGTTCTCCATAATTCCTTATCAAAGAGAATTGCTTTTTTAAGATAGCTAATTAATGGGCAAAAAAGGGAATTGAAGCTGGGCTAGATTCACAGCATATAAATTCCTTTTTTTCAAGAGCTCACTCTACAAAAATTCGTATCATGATATAATCTCACATGACCTTGTCTCCTAATATTTACTTTCCTTAGGTCAAATTTCAAGGCAACTTTCTGAATGAAAATTTTTCTTCTCAATCTTGGGGACTATTAAATGGGACTATATAAAAGGAAATGTGGAACACGTACACAAGGTGTGTGATAACGAAGGAGGCCAACAGTTAAATCAAATCAGAATAAAGTTTACTCCAGACTAGCTTGAGGATCTTTTCAAGCATCATTTCGTTTCCAGTAAATTATTTTAAGACTAATTCTTTCAGCGAAACCTGTAAGAACAATATTCTTGATGAAGTAGTGGTCAAGACTAAGCAGGTAGAAGTCCTAGAATAAATCATTTGAAATTGCATCAAGATTAATAGGAGTTAGAAGACCACCTTTGTAGTGCCAGGATGAAAAATAAATAAGACTATCACAAAAGAGGAAAAGATTTGCTGAAGGAATTATGCAGATAATATTAAATATATCAACACCAGCAAGTCAAATCAAGAAGTGATGATTTAAGTATTAGATTAAAATTAGTCATTTTCCATTAAGAATTTCAATTTTATATTAATTCAATTTATTTATTTTAATCGTCTTGCCTACTTGCTCAATCAAACTTCTACTACATATTGCTTCACCCTTGGTCTTAAGATCCCATTTAATCTTCTTAGCATTTCTTTTTTGTATATTAACTTAACGGTGTAAAAGTAACTTTAAATTCCGTTGTATTCACTAAAAATATAAGGGTAATCCTCAAGTCTCTCATGTATTCAAGAGTGATCTTGCTCTGATGTGCTGATAAGATTATCCTTAAATAAAGCTAGTCATTGGTCTAGGTATTTCTATATTGACTCAGTCAAATAATCAAAAAACTCAGGATTTTTGACTAATTTCTTGTGTGCCTATAATGCAGAAATCCCAATTCGTTGGATATGCCAGCAAGTAAAGCATAAATTGTGATTTCTGATCTTCGATCCTTGAGATATGGATGAGAATAGGTCTTGGCCCATTATCAACTAAGTTGAGTCAATGGTGAGAATATAGCCTCAACAACAAAGATAACTTTTTCATTTTACTCATCTCATTTATGATTTATAATAGGAAATTAATTAATTTAATCAAAAACTTAATATATTGAAAGGTATTCTAACTAATCAGACGCAGGTGGACCAACAGCACTCACATAAAATGTAAGTTTCAAAAAGATATATTAAAAGTGTTTTTTAACTGTCCTACCTGGTAGGACCTGGAGTGTCAGCAGAGACTAGGATGAGGATGAAGATGAAGATGACGAGGAAGAAGAAGATGAAACTGCTTTTAATCATGTTTCAATTTTTGATAAGTTTAATAAGTATTAGTATTTAGTTTAATAGATTATTTATAAATTTAAAGTTTTCTTATTATAAATTATGATTGATGTAAGTTGTTCTCATCATTATTTTTGATGCAGTAAGTTTATCAATTGGAATTTAATTACTTTTCTTTGCATGCTCGATTCTCTCAAACTTGTCCCCCTAACTTTTATACAGTCTTTGCAATGATGAGGGACTAATCCTAGATTCTGGGGACTATCTATAAAACATCTGTACTTTCTCATTCAATGAAAGATCAACCGAATGCTGAATAGTGTCTGATCTATTAAGATGCTCTAATTAGCAAAAACCAATACAGCGAAATCTTTGAGGGGTTGTTGATTTTTATAAGTCGTAGTTTAACAACTAGACGACTTTATTCGTCGTATAGTCCTTGGAAGCTAGCATTGAAAATTTAATCTTTAACTTTTTTATCTATAATTCTTTCAATGTGATCCTGAAGCTTTACAATTTTATTGTTAACTTTTAAATAAAGTCTTTGGCTGTTAAAACATCGATTTTCATGGAATAGGATGAAGATCTTAAAATAAAAGAAATAAAATAAAATGACTAACATGAGGTTATTTATGTTTTAAAGATAGTTTTTTAACCTAAATTATGAATAGAATAAATTTATACTATTAAATAATGGTTATCTATAATAATAGTTTATTAATTTATAATTGTAAAATCATTTAAATTCTTTAAATTTTTTAATAATTAGGAATCATAATTATGATTAAAATAATAGAATTGTATTTTAATTAACTTGTAGTTCAGAAATGAAGAGTAGCAAATGCATATTAAATTGATTATTAAATTTATAAATTAAACAACTACAATTTTAAACTATGATATAAATTTGGGTATGTTTTATTGTTATAACTGTATAAATTATAAAAATTTATTTGTTAAATGGATGCGAATTAGATAAATTAATTATTAAGAAAATATCTAAATTTAATGTCAGTAATTACATGCTTTTTCATTGATCAATTGTGAAATAAAGCAAATGCTATTTAGAACATATTAAAATCATCATAACTTTCATGCCAATCTTAGACTTTTTCATGCCTTCTTTGCTGCCCAAGCATTTATATCTGGGTCTTCACTAGGTCTTATTATTTATCAATAGATTATGTACGGTATACAAACAAACTTTAATTTAAATTTAATTTATAATTTACTAACGACTTGTCAATAATGAGGCACTGATGTTTATCTTAATTGCATATTCCCATTGAAATTAATTACTGAAGCCATTTATTTTACTTTTAGTTACTTTTACTCATATGGCTTAAATCATCCCAGATTATAACTTTTCAAGATTAAGCGATAAGTGAAGTTTCCTTGAGTGACTTGAAATTACTAGCAGCGATAACTATATTCTTGGGAAACATTTCGTCAAGCATCTTCTATAATAATTGAATGTTGTAAATGCCGGCAATAATAAACGTATCTATAATTTGCTATAAATTATTTTCATTATTATCACATAACGGCTACTAAACTAAAATAACTAACTGGATATAAATTTTTCCTAATATTAGGCATTCTTAACTTATTTTTGATAATATGAAGTAAATGCAATTGCTGTTTATTCCAATAATTCTAGCAATCTAAGCATAAAATATAGAGAAGAATATGATTGGTTTATCTAACTGGATTGATTTCTAATCTTAAGAATCAATTTCAATGCTAAAAACTAACTTCTTAAAGATAGATAGCCAAGTTGCAATTGATAACATCAACTACTATGTTGCCTTAACATCAACTACAAAGTTGCCATGATCTATGCCTCCAAAATATACTCAATTTTAATTTCTGCTTTTACAACAATTATCTATTCTTAAGTCTTTGCTAAGAAGGGGTTTTACCTGAACAATAAGCACTTTCTAAGGAAAAAAAGAAAGTTAGTCATGGCAGAGAAACAGGAAAGACATGTGAAGTAGCGAAAGACCACGTCAGACTTCCTTAAGGCAATCGGTGAACAAGCACGGTGCGGAATTTATTCTGTTCAGTATATGGGTTCCTTACTACTGGCCCTTGGATGGATTGAGTTGGATGCCCAAAAATCAAAGCATGGAACTATCTGATTTATCTATCTGCCTGTTTTAATCCCAGTTTTGATTTCCGTACAGCATTAAATAATAATAATTTTTTTCTTTTAAAAACTCTATAACTTCAGAAAACGAATGCCTCTTTTACTCTTGTTGAAATGCAAATATTGGGTACTTAAACAGTAGTTAGATTCACAATATTGATTTAATTGTCTTTTCTAATTATATATTTAATTATTCTAAAAATAATATTGACATATTTAAAACAATTAATAAATGAAACATTATATAGTAATTATGCTATAATCAGCTGAAAATATGGCTTTAAAAAGTCCCCTCATTATTTTCTTTTATTTTTCATTTTTATTCTCACATTTAATGATTAATGATTTATTACGCGAGTGTATTTTGTTATGCAATTTATATCAATATTCCTTGCATTCCTAATTTAACCTATATTTGTACAATTTAACATATATACTCTCTTAAAATTTAAATGTATTTTGCAGATGTTTTATAAAAAGTGTAAAATAGTCTCTTCACAATTGTAAATTAAAAAGATTTAATTAATAGATGTTATTATTAAGAATGAAATAGTATGTATTGAACTGATTTATGGAAAGATTCAAAGAGTAACTTGTGCAAGTGAACACATATAATTCATGGTTTTAGTAAACTTCAATTATCTGGATTAAATGACAGATCAGTGTTAAATTTCATTTACATTTGAAATAAAAAAAAGTTAATTAAGGAATATAGTACTGTTAATTTAAAGAGTTTTCAAATAATCATTAGAATTTCTTTTAATTTTAACAATAAATATATAGCTAAATTTATAAAGTAGGTCATAAAGCTAATGTCTACTTCTATTTAAACTTCATTTTCAACAATTATATCTATAATATAATCTCAAGTGATGTCACAATCCCCATAAAAATGCTAGTTTGACTAACCCTTTATGTTGTCTTCTTCATTTTAATTGGCTTCATCCTCATAATTATTAATTGCCTCATTTTCCTAATCTTTGTTATTAAAAATATTTAGAAAATGACCTTATTTAATTTTAAAGTGAGGACAGTAAGAAATACTGCGATAGCGTAGTCTATTTCATCCATTTACATTTATTATTCTATCAATTTCTTATTCAATTTTTTAACTATGGTTTCTCTATGAAGAAATTAAGCTCATTTTTCACAATCTACTCATTAATAACCTTTAGTATGGCAACTTTTAGCTTTTAACATTATTTTTCATGTTATATTACTCATTTAGAGTTAAATTATATGTGAATATAGTTTGATTTAATTTTATAGGGCAAGAAAACTGTTCTTGCCATCTATTAATATCATCATAATTTTTGTTTTATTAATTTCTTCCACAGTTATTCATTTACATCCTCCCCAGATTCGGAAATTATATATATATTTAGTCACAATTTCTGTAAAATGAGGAGGACTTTAATAATTCACTTGAATTTTTATTAGTTAATTAAATTCCACAATCATGGAGCTTCATGTTTAAGCGTTCATGGAGCTTCGTGTTTAAGCGTTTTTCAATTTTCATAAGATTTTGACTACTGAAATTTACTTATCAATATTTAATATTTTTTAGTTGTTTAGCAAAAGGAAGTTAGGGAATGACCTTTAATAAAATGATTTCATAATTTATTGTAGTTAAGAAAGAACTGAAAACTATATTTCTAGGGGGATTATTTTCGAACTTTGTTGTCAGGAGGAAAAAAGTAAAGTTAAATTGTTTGTTTGTTTTTAGTAATTGGTTTCCTAATAGTATAAAATATATAACAATTTTTGATTTAGATTATTTTTTATAAAATTAAAATTTTAAGGGATCGAAATGCCCAACTTCAATAATCATTAAAAAGACATAATAAATAGAGTGGAAGAACACACAAAATCCCCAAGATCGCCTTAAAAGTCATGCACTCTCAAAATAGACAAAGAGGAATGAAGCTTGATCACAAAAGGTAAACTCTAATTCATCATTAGCCCATAACATAAAATAAACTAATAAATTCTTTCAAACTTAGGCATTAAATCTCCCTGTTAAGTAGAGAGATGTCACCAACAATTACAATATTGTTAGAATACATTCGAAATTGGAAAATTAATTTAAATTAAATAAATAATAAATCAAAATCGTGGCAGGTAAAGTTGGCCAATTTGAACGAACTTGGGCTCATTCGATAGAGAATTTAAAATTAGATGGACTTTACAATTGGCGGTAGTATTTTATCTCATCTCTGGAGCGAGACAACTCGAGTTTAATTAAACAACTCTAAATTCATTAAATTATACCATCACATTAAACTCGAGTTGTCTCGCTCCAGAGATGAGATAAAATAGATAGTAGCGCCAATAACAAAGTCCAGCTAATTTTGAATTCTCTATCGAATGAGCCCAAGTTCGTTCAAATTGGCCAACTTTAACTGACACGATTTTGATTTATTATTTATTTAATTTAAATTAATTTCCCAATATCGAATGTATTCCAACAATAGTTGCATTTATATACAGTTTTTATAACAGCACATAAAAACATTTTAGACAGATTAATACGATATCATTAAAATTGTGATTGATAAATATTGTTTGTCAAAATCATTTTTTCAATTTATGTTACTGAGAGTCATTGATTTCATTAGTGTCATTTGAGGTTTCTAGACTTGAATATTGTTGGATTTTTGTAGAGTAAAATTATAGTAACCTTAAATAAAATTAAGTTATTAGAAATAAATATATTTAACTTTGATAATTCCTAAAAGAATTATTGATGAATTCATAAATATTCAAAGTTCAAATATTACAAAATTTCTTAATTACTTTAACTGTAATGTGTTTTATATTTTATATTTTGTAATTTAAGTTAGAAATTAAATTAATAAGCTTATTAAAAATGGATCATCCTTTCGGAGAATAACGAGGCAGTTAAATGAAACCTCACTTCAACATAAAATTATTTCCATATCAAATATCCTCAGAAACATTATGGGATAAATGTTTACAGTAAGTATAAAAGCTATTCTTCATTAATCTACCACAAATAACTATAAAACAATCATTTAAATCGTTAAATTTTAATTTGGAAATATGGGAGCTGCCTCAAAAGTTGAAGTGTTGTAATTTTACATAGTGAAGCGATAAATCTCTCAACTTTATGAGCACAATTGGGAAGAACTAGACGGTTTGTTCACTTGGCCCATTCTCGATCTTTATTTCATAAATAAGTGCTGAGACTTCATCTCCAAAAATATATCAGAAGGAGAAGTAGCATACCTAGAGAAGATTTAAAGATGCTAGAAAACTATGAGAATTCATAATATTTTATGAGAATGGCGAAGATCTCTCTGGCCTTATGACTACTCTTGAACCAGAATTTTTCGTAATTAATTCATCAGTTGCTATGAATGTACAGAAAGGTAATTATTGAGCCATTTAGCCATTTAGTTTAACTTAATAAACTAAAATAACTTTTTAGTCTATTCAAATAATTATAGTTAAGACATGATCCACAAGAGAAGATTTTTGAAGAGTGGGGTTTGTACTACAAGCATACTATAACTTGAATGACAATGTATGAGAAAAATTCAAGTGGATCTATGCCCCACTCAAAATAATTTATTTGTCAAGTGATTTCGATCAGTCAGTTGAAGGTATTCTCATCGAAAAATTAGAGATCTCTCATAAATATAAGTATACAGAGATGTATATAGATTATATCTTAGCAGTTACTTAAAATTAAATTAATAAAACAGCAAATACATGACAGTTATGAATGAACAAATTAATCTGTATTGTTTTATTATCTTTTTTTTTAAATGTATTTTTATCGATAATCTCTTTTAATTTTAATTTTAAATTATTAAAAGATAATGAAATGCTCTAAATGATAATTAAAAAATAATATCCTCAAAAATCATTAACGAAAATCAATGATTCACTTATATTATGAATATAGATGTTGTAAATTATTCTATAAAAAATTAAAATATATTTAAAATTAATTTAAAAATTAAAAATGGATGATCTTTCTTTCAAAAGCCCTCCTGCTTCTTTCAGCATCATTTTAAAGTATATTAAGATGCAACTATTTTAAACCTTTAACTTATGGAACATAATAGAGCTCTACAACCAACCATCTTACTCATTCCAAATCAAAAATCTACAAATCACATTAAAAGATCATCATAACTAATAATATAAATAACCACAACAATTCAAATGGTTTAAATCAAACTGTTAGAATTTCCCCATCACTCAGCTCTCCCTACCTCATTTGCAACCCTACTTACTAGATTAATAGTCACCCACACCTCCAACACTTACCAACCTAAGTGACCTAGCAGCCTAAATGGCTAACTCTGAATACTTAATAGCAAAACAAAAAGATAGAAGAAAACAATACCACTTCGACTGCTGAATTCATGGCTCATCATCAGGGCTCCTCTAAACGCTAGATATCACCAATTACTTAGAAGTCTAGGAAGTTTCAAACTGGGAAGAAGATGGACAATCAACATTGTTAAAAGTAAAACAAACCGACTAGTTATGGTAAATTTAAAGGATGAGTAGGAATAACACTAACCTACTAAATAGGAAGAGTTTAAGGATTCATCATTAAATTATAATGAAAATTAATTATCAAATAACTAAAATAACAACCAACCACGAATGTCAACATACATCATAACGAGAGACGTAGAAGGTAATGCCAATTCATCTAGAACTTTGAGAAAAAATGTTTGAGAATAGAGAACAGACTCTAGTACTCAAAATCTAATCAGGTTTCATATACCTTCATAAAATCGAATTCGATAGATGGCACAGGCATTTAGTTTAAGCACAAGATTTGATAATAAACAACAGCTTACATTCAAAAATGAGAATTATGAGAAAATAAAAACAAACGAAAAAATGCAAAAGGAGAATTAATCAACAATTATCCATAATCCTCAAAAACAACCAAATAAACTCTCGAGTCAACTAACAAATTCGTATTTTTTTGTTTAGATATTCAACTAAGTATGCTTCCAATTTAAAGTTTTCACTGAGCAAGCTAGATTCATCTCAAATGACTTAATTTAATGATTCACAACAACTTTCAAAACTATATATAATAATTGTACTTATTATTAATTAAATTATTTGAAAACTACATGATGAGGTTTTTAAAACTAAAATGGTAGATGATAAACTCATGATATAGAAACTGGGGAAGATTGACAACTGAATCAAGTAAGGAAAAGGAGAAAAAAAAACAAAAGAAAAGAAAAGAAAAGAAAAGTAAAGAAATGAAGAATAAAATGAGGATAGAAAATCCCTTACATGAGGAGGCATACGATTTACTTATTATATTTTGAGTTACATTAAGATATATATGTGAGGTAATTATTATCATTATTATTATTATTATTTAATCTGAAATTGTTACCAAATTCTGCTTCGATTATACCTCTTTGATGAATATAATTATGTCATATTTTATGTGAATCTGAGATGAGTTTATTTACCTTCTTCACACACAATTAACAGTCTTTATTTAGTATAAATCAGAGCAAAATATTAATATTTAATTGCTAACATCATATTAATTTGATTAATTATTTCTGTTGCTTTATTATCAACACCAACATTTACTCCCCTTTATTTTACTTGTTATATGTTAAGTTCTTTATCATATAAAGCTTTGTTATAATCATTTGAGA
>ARYC01000656.1:0-30640 GCA_000711775.1 Oxytricha trifallax | reverse complement strand
GTGAGCGTATTAATAATAAGATTGATTCTTGTATTAATTTATCTTCAATTTATACTCTTTCTCCCATATTATAACCAAGAGCAGCTAAAAAAATATGTGGCTTTGAGTCTTCATCTAACTTATTATTGCTCTAAATCAAATCCACAAGCAATGAGAACAAGTTCTCGCTTAGTTTCTGGTCACTAACGTTCTCAAAATTGCTTAGGAAGGAGAAAAGTGACTGGGGTGTTTCGAGTAACTATTTCTTGCAAAATGCAAGACCTTTAATAATATTAAGAATTCTTGAAACTTTCGAAGTGCTTTATGAGAATCTCATGGCCGATGATCGAGCCATAGTTAATAAAGAGCTGAGGTAAGGGTTCTTTATTTTGATTTTAATCACTTGCAAAGCTGAGATTCGTAGCTTATTCACTCTCCTTAAGCTCTTCGATAGCAGCAGTTACATCTAGAGTCTATGATACCACGGATTTACTCTTATGGCTGTGCTTGATCTTCTTTGGCTTTTTGTTATTTATATACTTTCTCACATACTACTTAAAATCAAAAGTTTTATTATAAGCTGCAAAATCCGCCTGCTACAGCAGCATTTTCAAGTTATAGCTATTTTATTGCAGAATATCTTTAGCGCGGTTGATTTTAGCGCTGTCTTGCGCATTTTTATACTCACACTTAATGCCCTTGGCTTTAAAATTTTCTTCAAAATTTCCATTGGCTTGATGATTTTCAAAAATCCAATCTGAGTTTGACTAATCAGGTGCCTCCTGCGGCACTTGCAAATCATTAATACCTTCTAAATAGAAGATAATATCGAAGATTTAAGCTTACCAGCACTCGCATTCAAAAGTTATTGAAGGCTGATTTCAGAGGTTTTCTAAAATCCAGTGGCTGGATTCATCTGATTTATGCTTAATTTTAATGATTAATTCGACTGTATTTTACTATTAAACCACTGGATTATTAAAATTTCGACTGGATTATTGATCCTTAACTATATGAAAAAACACTCTTTTGCTTATATCCTCCGGATTTATAGCTGGCTCACTGCCAAACCAAGACAAATAATGATTATTCACTATAACTCATTAAACGAGTAGCTTAGAGTCGCCTGGAGGTGGGTGGTTGAATAGCTGTGATAAATTTTAGGAATTTTCAAGATGGGCGAAACCCAAAATTGGCTTTTTGAAAAAATGTCGAAATCCGCGGCAACTTTCGAAATTCAAACCTTTCCCCGTCCATAACTGAATAATGGCCAGTAGAAATGTGAAGACGAGAATATCTAGAAGTTAATGGCACCCGAAATCGAAAATTTGGGTCTTCAGTTTTGACCCTAAAAAATGCTTTTTGGCTTAAGCCAAAGCACTGGATTATAGGGGTCAGACCGGTATAATAGTATACCAATGTTGAAAAATCTCGAGAACGGCCTCGACAACCTACTGGATTTCAAACTGCTCTGAACTTAAAATTAAAAATCACACCAATCTAATCATATTAATCTAATCATATTCATACTTTGTAAGAGCCGTGATAGTGCCAGCCCTTCTTTTTGCATTCTCGAGATCGGCTCCCTCAAATTAAGTTAAATTCTGTCCTTTTAAATTTCCTTATTTATCGATATACTTAAAACTTTTTATTAACTTACAAATTCTTGTGTACATACGTATTGGGGTTTACGTATTGGGGTTTACGTATTGGGGTTTACGTATTGGGGTTTACGTATTGGGGTTTATATATATAAACACTTCTATATTCGCGGGGTAAGGGTATATTTTCATAGACATATAAATTAGGCAAATTTGAAGATAATCTGGGTGCTTTCAGAGAATTAGGCCTAAATACTTTAGGGAAACGCTGGATTTCCTTAAGTAATTCAGCTTCAAGATATTCAGGATTAAGAGATAGTGTTTATACTGGTCCCAGGGCTTAATTGCTATTTTATCTTGGTGATTAAAACTCAGCAGTCAATTCTATATAAGAAGAGGTTAATGCTTCAAGTAATGGATCCAATAACTAGACTCCGTTATTAATAAATTTGTTAAGCAAATTCGTTATATTTTAAAATCCATATAAAGGCAATTAAGATAGATACTCAAATGCTTCTTATTCGAATGAAAAGCAGACAAGAGGATTGTCAAGCGACAAGAAATCTTAGAATTCTTTCTATTAAGAAACATCTACAATTAAAACAACTGTGACCACTTCTTATCAGCAGTATAGTTAAATCGGTGTGGTAAATAGTGGAGATGCTGATCTTACTGCAATTTCATCCATCAAGAATTCTATGATTGAAACCAAGTCAAATGGATTTTAAATTTTATATAACTGAGATAACAATCCACCATTTATACTCTACTAATTAAAACACTTCTATAAGTTAGAAATATTAATGGTGCTGCTTAAGAGTCAGACACCAAATTTATTTTACCATCTAAGATGCACAAAGACATAAGAAACGATGTGGACGTAGCTTCAAAGCTTGAAGAATTAGATAGAGCTGCCCGTGTTTATATGGCATTTGACATGCAAAAACTTCAACAAGACATGAGCAGAGAACTTGAGAGTGACATCCAACGTTTGAACACAGAGTATAAAGATCACCAGAAAGAAGTCAATGGCAGGTTAAGAAACTGTGAAGAGTTAAACAGGAATTCACAGCAGCTTAAAATTGACAGTGTGAATATGAGATAGTAAAAGTAGAAAGGCCTCAATGAAATTTCAATTTAGAACAAGCAGTTCGAGTAGAAATACTCTTAGGACAACAAATAGAAGGCAGATATGCGACTGTAGATGGTTGACATGGAGAAGCGATTGAGAGAGCTACAGAGAGAAATTGCATCAACCAATATTGAAAATGAGACACTTAAGGGGTTGTTAAGTGGTGAACAAGAACTCAGAGATGATCGCACTGTTGAGGAAACTCATGCTTTACTTATTATCAATGATGATCTCAAGCAAAATATTGTCATTTACTACTTTACAATTTAACTTCTCCTAGATTTGAATGTTTATTCAGGCATATTTATATATTGCAGATGAGGACAAAAAGAAAGCCAAAAAACAGCATGATTTCGCAGAATCTCAAGTGTTGGCTTTTGATAGATTAATGGTAGATTCAAAGTAAAGAGTTACTGATTTAGTAGCTCAACTCTAGCAAAATAAAGCTCTTAATTAAGAACAAATTCACAAGCTAGAGAGCGATGTAAGAAACATTAATTCAGAAAATAGGCAGCTTAAAATTACCAAGGATAAACATGACAATTAGATTAAATTGCTTGAGAGAGATCTTTAGCTTCTAAATAGGATTTAATATCATAATCAATAGTAGTTCATTTTTTCCCAACAACTCATTAGTGAGATATAAAGTTTGGTATTTTACATTTTATCTCTTCTTACAGCACAAGAAAAGCAATTAGACGCTGAATGGACAAAAAGAGTGTCCGAACTAGAACTGGGGATAACCTCTAGAAAGCAAGAAATTCACTTGTTGCTCTCATAACTGCAAGACACTAATGGCGAGATATCTCAACTCAGAGTTCAATCTCAAAGCAATCAATATAAGATTGAATACGAGGGTGCTTTGAAGGAGATGTACGATACTCATTAATTTGAGAATAGAATCAGGAAAATCAATGGAGATATTGAAGTTTCATAGAGAAAGTCACAGATACTTAGAGAGGAGCTATAATAGAAATAATCTAAACCTGGTTTTATTTGTTATATTTACAATTTACTTTAACTTAGAATTAATAAATTTTTAGGAAGTTATAATTAAAATCAATGAGTAATGGACTACATACTATGAAGATTCAATTAAGCAATTAAGACAAAGAATTGAAGAATTAAATTCTCAAGCTTAACTTGAATAAATTGAGAAACTATTAGGATAAGTCAAAGAGAAGGACAATTTACTATAACAACTTCAATATGGCATCAATTTACCATTTTTAATATTTTTTATTTTATATGTCAAAAATTATATCCTTTAATCCATCCACTTTTGTATTTTTATTATATTTTTAATATTTTCATGTTAAAAAAAAGGAACTTTACTAAAAATTGTTAATAAATGACATACAATCTGATTTACGTAAGAATGATAGCACAGATCAAGAACTGTAAAGAGCTAAACAAGAATACGAAGATAAATTCAAACTATATCACAGACTCCTAAATGATAAAACTTTTAAATTTTGTATAATTGAAAATGCTATATATAATATATTATGAAATGAGAAGACAATATTGTATGACTAGATGTATGTGAGTGCCAGATAATTAATTAACAGAGATGAGCTTATAATCAAAAACGAACAAGAAATTGTGAGAATTAAGTAACCTATTTTTATATGTACTTATTTAAGTATTACCTCATATTTATCATGGGTTTACGATATAGACCTAAGCAAATTAGAAATGGAGTAGAAGAAAGAGCTAGTAATTGACTTAGAATCAGAGCTAGAATCTTTGAAATCTCAATACAAAGAGCTTAAGTTGGATATTAAGAGACTTGAGAAGAGAGCAGAGTAACTCACTCATATTTTGAAGTAAAAGGAGGACGAACTTGATTAATTGGAAGAGATGCTCAGAGACAGAGACAACATCATCGAGGAGCTTGAGAGATTATTCGTGAATTAATTGTTGGATTATTAATATTTTGGATTGCTGGATAATTATTATTTTTCGGGAGATAGATTGGAGATAGATCTATAATCCAAGAAATACCTAAGTCAGTACCTCAACCCGCTAAGAAAATGATTTATAGGCCATTAAAGGGAGATTTAGTCGACGAGCTGATTGCCAAATATATCAACGATATGCAGTGCCCTCTGCCTGTTAAGAGACTTGGAGACGGCAATTATTTGTTTGGAACTAAGAAAATTTTCGCTAAAATCATGAATGGCAAACTGGTCATTCATTGAATTTTATATTTTTATAATTCTTATACCTTCCTACCTTTTTTATATGGTTAACTTCAATTCTTTATAAAATGGTTAATAAAATTCGTGTTGGTGGTGGGTACATGAGTATTGAAGAATTCATAGCAACCTATGGGGACTTCGAAGTGCAAAAAGTATAACAAATGATAGAAAGGGGCACCTTCAACTTAGAGGAGTACTCAAATTTAGGTTTCCAGTCAATTGATGTTTCTCCCAGTAAGTTTTTATATTTATAGTCATGATTTTATAGAGAAAATGAATGTAAGGAGGGCAGGAAGTGGATCTCCACATAGAGACAATAAGTCGCCTTGAGCAATATCAAGGAGATTAATAAAATTCACAAATACACTTGTGAATATTAATTAATACAGTAAATTTTATATAAATTATTACAAAGGAGATTGCAAAGATTGATAATAAAAAATAAAAATACTTATAAACTAAATAGAACTATACTTATTGGACTAATTTTTCAACTTTTTCCATAATTTTACTAAGTTATATAGAAATTAAAATTTAGTAATATTGAAATTTTATAGCATAGCTTTCAAGAAATTGAATTAACTAAATTTAAAAAGAATTCCAACAAAGTCTATATCATAATTGTTAATGTTTTTATTTTATCAAAATGTAGCCAATAAAACAGCAATAAAACTCCCAAGTATTATTGTCAGGCCACTTTGCAGACTGTCAAATGCTCCATCACAGTATATGGTGCCCGTGACTCCAGCTGAATCTGAGAGTTGCATGGCTTCTTCCACTGCGAAAGCGTGTATGCAGTAATGACCCTAATGAGTGTGCTCGAAGTATTAATAGTTCACAAATGCACAGCAATGGAATGGATTTGCAATATAAAATATACAATTGAGCATTATTCTCTATACATCAATTGAGATATACTCATTTCTAATGTTATTTAATTAATTAAATATGGATTTGCGATCTAGCAGACAGTATCATTTCCCTTCTGGCATAGCTAGCCGATTTATCTTGGGAATTTAGGGCCAAATGGCACTTTCTCAGTTCCAGAAGCCTGGTTTTATTATAATAAACTTAACAGCGTAACCGATAGTATTATTAGAGTTAAGTATTTTTAGGTAATGTTGTTTATCTGTTTCATTTTATATTAATAATTTAAAAGTAAATATAATACTAAAGGAGATAAGAATTTATATTAATACATTTATGAACATGATTGTAGTTTTTAACTTATGAAATTAATTATAATCATCAAAAATTAACTTCTTTACATTATCTCATTCTATTTCGACTCATTGTATTTAATTTGCTTGTCAGTTGATGTCATCAGCTTCAGCTTAATTGTTAGATTCAAAACCCCAAAACCCTTTCAGTAGTTTGATTGAGTTTTTGATTGATAAAAGTGGACTATTAGTGCATACTTTATTAGGGTTTTAATAGGGTTTATGTAGGGTTTAATGTTTAAATATTAGTATTTTAAGTGAGTATAATAAGCGAGTTCTTAAAATATTTCACACAAACATAAGCTTAGAGTCATGTGGCAGTTCTCTATTTTTTATCTTTCTAAGTTGATGTTTGACTGTTTCTATTGTTTATTAATTCTCTTAGCTTGGCTTGATAATAGTTGAGTATGCAAGTTCTCTGAACCTCCATTTATTTTATTTTTATCGAGATATTGTTTGATTCTCTGCTTAGAATCTCTCTTACCCCTGCAGCTAAAGTAATCGTTTCTTTGCATCTCGCTCTCTATTATTATTACTGCTAGAGCCCAGATATCCCATTAAGTGTCTCCATCTCTCCAATCCTCTCTCTCTGCGAAATATCCTGGAGTGCCGTATACATTTCCTTATGCAGAGGCTTGCACTCTTTGAGCTCTGTTGAAGTCAATGATATAAACTCTAAGATGAAAGTTCAACATGATATTCTCTGGCTTTAAGTCTCTATGAACATAACCTAGCTTGTGAAGCTCTTCAATTCCCTCAACTATCTGCTATACTATTAAGCCAATTTATCTTTGACATCTATTGTCAGATAAGAATTCTCTGTAAGTCATTTCAAGTAACGGAAGCCTGAAGGCTACATGATCTTTATCAAGTAAAATAGCATCAAGCTAGATGATATGCCTGCACTCATTTAACTTTGCCTTTTAAAGAGCATAATATTCATTACCAAATTCCATTTGGAACTTGTCATCAGCAAGGAAGTAATTGAAAGGATTTATCTTATAAGCATATTATTCATCAGTAATGACTCTCTTCTCTATTTTATCTTCAAGAGTGAGGTAGCTTTCTAGGCAAGAAAATAAGTCAATAATTTTTAATATAGGAATCTTCATGCCTCTATTTTAACCATAATTTTATTGATCTCAGAGACTGGAAAGTTCTTGACTGCTTCTTCATTTTAACTTACTTCTAGACTTCAACTCTAAGGACTCCACTGGGTTTCTTGATCTTCTCTTTTAGAGGAATCTATTCCCTGTGGGTTCATGAATAAAGACAAAACTTTAATTGTTCTTTTCTTTAAGTGCACTTTGAGGTCTCTAGTATGAGAATATGGCTTCTCACAGAACTCACAGACATACTTCTCATCTTTCTTTTAATGCTTGAGATATAACCTTGGCATTTCGTTGTGTATATCTCTCAAGTGTCTCTTATAAGTTGACTTGTAAGGGAAAACTTTATTGATTCTTTGCATTTATAATCAACTTTGGCTGGGATTTATTAATGCTCTATGGCGGGTTGTTTAATCTCCTCCTCAATTTGCACAGCTTCTTTTATAACCTCCTACTTAACTTATATTTAAATCTCAAAGCTAGACTGATTAAAGTTGTCATAAGTAGGCTTCCACTGAGTACAAGCGTCTCTGGTCTTTACTTTTCTTGGTTGCTGGAATGATAACTTTTATTGACTTGATCCAAGTAATGCCGCTCTTCTCAAAAGGTTAGCGCTCATTTTAGTTTTCTGATATATTTTATTATAATAATGATAAATCTACCTAGATAAACTTATATAGTAGTGTATAAGACACTCTAGTAGATTCTTTGCTGAGAGGTAAGAAAATTAACTAACCATAAAAGACTGTAAGTTGACATTTTATGAGAATTTTATTCGTTTTAGTGAATTAAAATACTCAATGAAGTTTTGTTTCTCTAGGAGGTCCTCCAAATCAAGTTTGAACTTAATTTGGAGGTGATGTTATTAAACATTTTTAAATTTAATATGCTCCTAATTAAGTTTTAACCTTAAAATTTAACTCCTAATAAAGTTTGAACTTAGTTTGGAGGACCTCCTAAAATAATTAAACATTATTAGGAGTAATTTAATGGAGAAAGTTTGATAAAAATGGAAATCAATCTGTGAAACTTGGAGCAAGTTTTTCAATTGTTCTCCGTATATCTTTTCAAGGTTGACCTCCAGTAGGTCCTCCCTATTTAGTAGTAAGATTTTAATAAACTTAGAATGGATATCCATATTTTTAAATTTCATTAACATTTCTAGAAAGAGGAAGCAAGATGGAGTCTATGAATGATGCAATGAAGATAATTTAATCTCAAGATTTGATAGGAAAATTTCGAGTAAAGAGGACCTTTATAGATATTTGGTATAGCAAGGTAAGTTCTTAAGTAAGATTAATATATCCATTATAGTTGGATTGTTCTTGCGGACTTAGGAGGGAACTAAAATCTCTTTCTTAAAAGCCTTATTGAGTGAAGAGAAAAAAGCTTTTAAGTCTAATGAAATTAGGATGATAGATACCTAACTACCCTGAAATATCAGTGACAAACCTATATGACGATGCTATGAGTGATCCGGACGTAGCTCTACCTTCCATCAAAGCTACAGCTCTCTAATAGGTTGCCAGAGAGAAACTTCTTCTTTGGTGTTCTTGCAACTCTGAAACCTGAGTACTTAAATGAAGTTATTTAAGAAGCTCACAAGAAACGATACAGCATCTCTCCTGAAGAAAAAGAGCAGCAAGGTATTAAAATAAGTGATACCTGGCTGTAGGAACTTTTAAAGCATCCTTTCATCTCAAGTAAGCTTAGTCTTCTAACTTTATAGAAAAACCTGGTACTGCTATATACTTGATGAAAGAGCGCAGCAAATTAAACAGAGAGAGAAAGTCTCAAGTAAAACATGAATTGAGTAAGAGGCTCTTCAAAGATTTATAAAAGCCAGAAGAGATGAACATAGATGCAGGAGCTGGCACTAAGAGAAGAAACATAGGCCCAAGCAAGCCTTAAGAGGAAGAAAAGAAAGAGAAGCCAAATCCCTTTACGGGCAAATTTAATATGTGAACTTATTCATTCATTTAAATCTAAAACTTATTTATATACACAAAATCTCCCTTCTCTTGCGCATACTTTAGCTTTATCATCGCTGACTCTCTTAGCAGCACTCTTAATAAAATCGACTGTATCTATCTTTAAATCATGCATCAGATGGTAGAGCAGCAATTTCTTATAATGACCTTTCAATAACCCCCAATACAATTCAATTCCATTGAACTAAGGGCTATAAGGAACATTAAATACAGGTGTTATATTTAGCCTTTCATATTCCTTCCTTGAGTCTTTAGTTTTATGAACTGACAAGTTATCAACGAATAGAATAATTTCTTAGTCAGCGTACTTATCTCTGAGTTATTGCAAGAATTTAATATAATATTCAGTCTTTATAGAACGAGGGTGAATAACATAAGTCTCGAGGCCACTATCTTCAGTTATTCCACCAAGTATTGCATGAGTTTAAACCTTAACCTTTTAATCATATACTTCAATGTTGCTGTACCTCTTATACCAAGACCTTGATATAAATGTATTGAATGTAAATACAGCTTCATCAGCGTGTATGAACTTTATATTATGCTCTTAAGACCTCTGCATTTAATCGAATATATAATTTAAATTATCCTTATAAAATGGAACATTAAAGTCAATCACTCTCTTAATGCGATTGACTGTCTTGTAAGATATTCCATTCTTTTTATATATGTTCGCTATAGATTAAGCAGAGATGTGAAGCTCAGGAAATTGGCGATGAAACATCACAGCCCTCTAGGCTAGAGAGAAATGAGCCCAGTATTTAAGAGTCTTATCATTAATAAGATATTCAATATGATGCTGCTAAAATTTTAAGGGTCTCTTAGGCTTAGAATTAAGATGCTATCTCTTTAAATTCAATGCTAATAGACAGTGAGACCTCACAGTTGCTGGAGATTTATGGAGTAGCCTTGCTATAGACGTATAATTCAGAACAGGCTTGAGTTATTCACAATATTCATCACATCCATATCGCAACTTAAACAATAAATCTATATACTCACTGTCATAAACTGACCCAAAACCTCGCATATACTCACTTAAAATACTAATATTTAAACATTAAACCCCTACATAAACCCTATTAAAACCCTAATAAAGTATGCACTAATAGTCCACTTTTATCAATCAAAAACTCAATCAAACTACTGAAAGGGTTTTGGGGTTTTGATTCCTGCCTTCCATTAGCTATAGAATTAGCCTATTAATCCTGTTACACTTATGATGATTATTACAAGCTAATGGAATCTATAACTTCTAAATTTCTAGCTTAATTTTCTTGCACTTCCTCCATCAAATAATTAATCTCATTTTCTTGCTACTATTAGACTTCCAATAGTTAATTGTGCTGCTATTATTAAGCAGGTTCAATCACTGAAGAGACATTCTGGTGTTAGATGTTATTATTATTATTGTTTAGTGGCTATACAAAGTCGAAAAAGATATCTTGGGAAGAAATGGAGCTTAGGTCTTGCTAGTTTGGATCGTTTCTTCTCATTTAAACTCGCTCATTGCGTCTATTGTTATAGTTGGCTTCCGCTAAATTGCTTGAATTAGGTGCACTTCCTAATATTATTTTAATAAAGCATTTATAAAAAATAGGTTAACTTAAAAAAATTACCAAATTTATTTGATAGTCGTTTTTTATAAATAGCTGAAAAAGCTTAAAAAAGTAGAGTGAACATATTCAGAATCTTTAAGAATAAAAAAGAATTTCTGAATTTTTGCATAAAAAAAACTTACTCAAGTATTTCTTTTGCATAATTTGATTAGATAGAAAGAAGTTTTAAGCTATATTATTATGCCAAATATTTATTGCATAGTCTATTCATTTAAAATTATCTGAAATAAATTCTATATCAATAATAGATTCCCAACGAATTCTTATAATTCTTACTAGATGTTCTATTACACAGATTCAACGATATTTCTGAGGTTGGGTTGTTATTGATTTTAGACAACAGGAGCTAGGTCAGCATTTGGTTAAGCTCTTTGTTATACTTCTCGTTGTTGACGCTAATTTTATGGATTTGACTGCTATTACTGCTATTTATAACTAAATATCTTTTATACATTAAATAGAAAATAGTAGATCAAAATAAATTGTCTTTTTTTAAAGAATAGTAAATTTATTTACCTATTCTAAGGAAAAACTGCAAAATTTAATTGACAGTTTCTTTTGTCCGTAAATTTAGCTAAGTAAATCTTTAAAAAAAAGAATATTCATTTAATCTCCTATGGTTTTATTGTTGCTCCCTCGATTACTATTAATGCTGTTATCTTTGTGATTGTTATTGAATTCTAGCTTAATTGTCATTGATGTAGTTGTTTCTTCTCAACACATGCTAATGAAGTCTATCAACGATATTAGAAAGAGAGTTATCATGATGCTGATTTATCTCTTATCTCACTAAGTTTAGTTAATTTACCAAATGTTAGTTCCTCTGAGGATTTTGCTGCACAGGCTATTGTTAAGCTTGTTAGTTTGCAGCAGGTTAGGGAAGAGGATCTTGCTATATTTGATTGGCATATCGTTAAATCTAGGCATTAATCTGTGCAAAACTCTAACCAGAGAACAATAAATCTAAGACATTCGAGTTTTCGAGTTAATTCTAACTTTGAGTGGTCTAGTTCAACAGCAAATCCATTACATGCCTGGCGTAGAGGAAATCATTTTAGAAAGGGCCTTCTTTCTAGTTCATAGTTGTATTTTCTTAGCATCTTCTGAAGAAGTCATTTAATCTATCGTAGAGGTGATCACCTATGTTGGCATTTGACTCTCTTCTTCTTAAAACATCTGGGTTTGCGTTTGAGGCTGCTGGTTAAATTTAAGGTTAATTTTGAGAAGGGTTTTAGGGCTGTCCACTATTTTGGGGAACTGATGCTTAGATTTCGACAGTCTGTTTAGGTTCATTTTACTATTCTCTTGGCTGCTTGGGCACTCTATTGATGATATTGGCTACCATCTGTCTCTACCCTTAGACCATTTAATATTTGGGTATGTCCTTTCTTTCAGTATAAAATCCTAAAGGAGCTAATCTCGGTGAGTTGGCTTTGATAATCTCATCGTAGTAGTTGTTCCAGTTTTCATAGTGAATCACTATAAGTGGTTCTTATGTTGGATGTTCAATTTTCATCCTTACAAAGCCGACACACCATATGTATGATGTGTCTCTCACATCGATCTTTTGACCTGCCTCAACTTATTTCAACCTATTCAAGTGTTAAGCAACAAATTAATTCAAGAGAATGATAGAGAATGTAAATAACTTTTGCGTTTTACTTACTTCTTCTTTTCTTGCCAGTCCTTATGAACTTTAATTTAACTGCTCCACTATGTTTTAATATCCTGATCTTCACTCTTGTGAATTAGTTAATCGATAATGTTGTCCACTGAAAAACAAGACATCAATGGCTTATTTCTGATTATTTCCTCACAGATGTAGCAGTACTAAACATTAGGTTATTATAATAATTTAGTTCTTACATTTCTAATGATTAAGTATTCTTCCAAGCACTTCTCACAGTATGAATTTATATAAAAAATTATTAATCAAGTTTAATTAGAAAACTTGAAATCTTATCAAATTATGGTTAAAATACAAATCGTGAAGGATGAAAATAGAAAAGTAAAGAAAATAGCAGCTGGTTATTTCCACTCTGGAGTTATTATTAAATGATGGTAAAAAATTTACAATTTATATTTAAGAAAGACGAAGACAAATCTGATATGAATTTAGAAAATAATAATTATATAAAGATATTTTTGAGTCTATTTCGTTTTTATAGTTTTTTCTTAATCTTCATATAGAAGATATTAAAATACATTTAATTTTTTATCAAGAGAATCAACGAAGCTCAATCGTAAATTTAACAGGCAAACATCACAGTCGCTGGAAACGATAAGAAATATGAGAGTGTGAGAAACATGAAGGGAGTCAAAATCAATACAACTTACCAAGAAGAGAGAGCAGACACTGATATTGCATCAAGTGATTAATTCATCATTACTATTATAAGCATTTAATAAAAAGCTTATTAAGTAATACCTACTTCCAAGGACCAGGAGCCAAGAGAACCTTAGACCAAGCCAAAGCAGATCTCGAAGACGACGAATATTACGGAAACGGTAGCAACAACCTCAACAAGAGGCAGAGAACAGGTCCAACCACTGAAGTAAGGAAAGCCAGTGGCACTATTTAATCCTCACAGCACCAAGACCCACTTGACAACAATGGCGTCGTATTGTAACAAACTTAACTAGAAAACAACGGAGATAACGAGAGTGGGGAGGAAGAGATCTATCAGTCCAGATAGCAGATGGAGTTCAAGCAGACTGAAATCGAGGAGAAAGAGTCGTCGGATAGTGATAGCAGTGATAGCGACAGCAGCGATGAAGCTGGTGATGTCTGAACAGACGAATCTATATCAACAAGTTGTTTCTTCAAGAGTATTATTTTTCTAATAATTAATTTTCACTCAAGACCAAAACAATTATTTTGATTTCTTACACCTTACTATTTCAAAATATAGTAAGTGCTAGTATTCTGAATGATATAGAGAATTTTAAAGTTAAATAAATAATGAACTATTCATAATTTACTAATAATATTCATGATTAAAATTAAACTTTATAGCTTAAATACATAATAAAATTGTTAAAAATAGAGAGTCCTTATTTTTATCATTAAATCTGTTCATTAGGTAAGACTCTCTGATAGAATAATATGTATGCTTCACAGTTCAATGCTTATTTTAATAAATCTTTATATGAAATTAAATTTTATAATAAGAAAAATAGTTTATAGTTATTATTTTGAATTAATGATTAAAATTTCTTACATCATAAAAAGAAAGTTATATAATCATAGAAAAAACCGCTCTCATAGTTTGATTTAAAAAGAAAATTTTTATTATTCTATGCTATAGCAAAGTAAGAGACCCATGTATCATAAAAAAATTGTAAATACAATAAATTTAAGTTTAATGACTGATAAATTTTGAAAGGTTAATATGATTTTTAAAAACCAAATTTTATAGTTATTGCTTAAAATAATAAATAAACAAAGCATCTAAATTAACTACTTTGATTTTTAATTATATGTATTGAAAATGCTATAAATAATTTTAATAAAAAATTCACTTTCTCTAATGAAATCAAAGTGAACCCCTACTCCAAAACCCTAAATGGGAAATATATGAATTAAGAAAAGCTATTTTATATAATATAAAATGAAATACAAAAAATCCATTTTAACAAAAGCAGTAATATCCACTACTGCTCTGGCACTGCTATCTTTTGTAAAAGTTAGCCAGCAGAACAATATGTTCCTAAATGACAATCTGAAGCCAAAGAAAGAGAGTGATTACTAACATAAGGTGAAGGATGATAAGATATATGTGCATCTCCTTCCTCACTCTCATGATGACATAGGTTGGCTTAAGTCAGTCGATATGTATTTCTCTGGAACTAATGAGACTATTGCAAGAGGAAGTGTCATGAATATTTTAGATACAACTGTTCATGAACTTTTGAAAGATCCTGCAAAAAAGTTCTGTTACTGTGAAGTGAAATACCTTCAAATGTGGTGGAAATACCAGAGTGATGAAATGAAAACTAAGGTGAGAGGATTGGTAAATAATGGGTAGTTGGAGCTTGTCAATGGGGGTTGGAGCTCTCATGATGAAGCCTGCACTCATTATGAAGACTAGTTAACAAACATGTAGATAGGTCAGTAATTTCTAAAGCAAGAGTTTGGGGTAACACCAAGAGTTGGATTTTAAATTGACCCATTTGGTCATTCTTCTGCTAACTAGAGACTCTATGCAGATATGGGTTTAGAAGCTGTTTTCATTGCTAGAGCTGACTTGAATGACAAGGCAAGAAGAGTATAAGACAGAGAAATGGAGTGGCTATGGAGACCTATGTTTAATCATCTAGGCAAATAGAATTAAATATTCACTCATCTCATGCTTGATGGGTACTGCCCACCAAATTACTTTGGCTATGATATTAGAGATGATACAGATAATGACACAGCATTTATTGACAATATAGATTTTGAAACTTTCAACGCAGATTGGAAAACAAAAGAATTTATGGATCTTGTTGACAGATACTCTAAGATTTATAGAACTAATCACATATTGGTGCCATTTGGATGTGATTTTCACTTCGGCAATGCCAAGTAAAACTATAGATCAATTGATAAAATGATAAAGTATATCAATGACCGTAACCCAAATGTGTAATTAATGTACTCTACCCCCAGTGAATATTTGGATGAAGTATACAAAGCAGGAATTGAATGGCCGACCCGCTATGATGACATGTTCCCTTATGCAAGTGGTACTGATGATTTCTGGACTGGTTACTTCAGCTCAAGACAGATTAGTAAAAGATTCATTAGAGATGGACAACAAAACCTAATATCTTCGAATAAACAATACGCTTATGTGATGATAGATCAATCATCCTCAGATTAGGATATCACTCTCGCTTTATAAGCATCTAATTCAATGTAAGATGCTATTGGGGTTTATCAACATCACGATGCTGTTACTGGCACTTCAAAGTAATTTGTCGCTGACGATTATGTGTAAAGACTAAACAAAGCGATGATTTAAAACAAGCAAGTCTACTCTAAGTTTATAAAATCGTAGGCTTTAAAAGATTTCGGAGTTCTAGCCTAAGAAGATTGGGCTATGTGTTCTGTAACAAACGCAACCTACCTCGAATGTCCAGTTGCAAATTACAGTGAAAAGCCTTTCTTAATGATTGTCCATAACCCTTCTAATTCAGAAATTTACTATCAGAAAATAAAGATGCCAACTGACACATATAACGCCTCTGTCTGGGATAATACCAAAAAATAATTTGTTGATATTAGATCTACTTGCTTTTGCCACAAATTTACCTACTATCAAAGTGGTTAATAGACATATGATTGCAATTTCATAATTGAAAATACGATTTTAGCTAATTCTTATTCATTAGTGAAAATTCAATATAATCCTGACCCTACCTAAGGACCTTCTCAATTAGACCCTGATTATAAGGAGAAAATAAGTTAGTTTGCTTCTAAAATAGAATAGTCTGAAGGTGGACTTAATGTTAAGCCTATTCATTTATCACTTGATGACATGTAAAGAGGTTTAGGAAAGATTGGATATTTCGGGGATGACGATAATGGTTCAAAATTCAGAGTATAAAACTCCGATGGAGTAGATTACTATTTCTATCTTCAGTTCAGATATTACAATTCAGATAATGGTTCAGACACCCATAAGGCTAGTGGACATTACTTCTTCCAGCCTTAAATTGATTAATAAGAGTCGTTGAAATATAATGTTATGGAAGGAATGGAGGCACTTTGGAGTAATTTCAGTTAAGAATTGTATATGACTTACTATAACTACACCAGTGAGAATAGAAGAATGCAACTTAGAGTAAGAGCATATGAGAAGTTGCCTACTGTTGAATTTGAACTTTATATGGAACCAATCCCTAAGAAACAAGGAAGTCAAGAAGTAACTGTCACATTATAACCTAGTCCTAGAGATAATGCTTTTGCGAATGACAACATATTCAGTGAAAATATGAGAAAAATCGAGAATGCATAGAACCTTAAATATATGAGAAATATAATTATCCATAATTAAAGCATTATTATAATTTTATTTAAAAATTTTGTTTGATTTAAACATATTGGAACCCGATAGTAAAATTAATATATATTTTCTACTTGATACTATTCTTTATACTAATATTAATATTTAATATATCAAATTAAATTGTTATATACTGAAAATAATAAATGAAGTGAGTTTTAGTCTAAATTAAATGTAATTTATTTATGTTCTTTAAATGAGTAAATCAAAAATAAAATTACTAAGTAAAGTAACAAAACTTAAAACTTATTATAATTTTAAGCTTAAATTATATTTTTTTCTAATTTAACTAAATATTAATAATTAAATTTAAAAAAAGGTAGATATGCAATTTCTTATTTGTATTTATATTTAAATGAAGCTTTAATAACTATAAATTCATAAGATTTATAATTTAATTGGGACCAAGAAGTAAAAATAAATAAAAGTTTCTACTTAGTCTCATAATATATATATAATTATAAAACTAATCAAACAAAATTTCAATTTAAAATTATTAAGATTACCCTATCTTATTGCTCTTATATTTCTTTATTTCTAAAAGTTTTATATATTTGAGATTTTTTTTACTATTTGACTGATTCTACACTGATTCAAATGGCCTTGAAATGCAGAGAAGAGAGTGGAATAAACGCCCTACATACATCTACACTACAAACTCTACCACTTCATCAAATTATTACCCAGTCGCCTCAGCAGTTACTGTTTTGGATACGAATAGTGGAAGTCATATGTAATTTACAGTCATAAATGATAGAGCTTAAGGAGGATCTGTTAAGAGTGATACTTCAAGAGTTGAGCTTATGATAAACCGCAGAATATTTCATTTAGATGGGGAAATTTAAGAATTCTTGGATGAGGGAGATACTCCAGTAAGAACACAGTTTTGGGTTTAGATATTTAACAGATCAAATGAAAATAGTTTTCAAAGATAACAACAGATGATTAATGATGAGCAACCTCAGTATTTCTTTAGTAGTTAATGGACTTTCCAAGAGGAAGTAGAACTACATACTAACTATCAAGGAATGTCTGAATTAAAGCTTATAGACAAATTAGATGCCGATAGAGTTCATGCTATCAAATACACTTTAACACCTTTAAAGAGACACACTATCCTAGTAAGATTCCAAAACTTAGACGACCTCTTTGATTACGAAAAATCAGCCACTTTAAATGATACTGTTGTTTATATCGATGTTGATGCTTTTGCAAAAGAACTCTATGATCAAGTAAATCCCTAGCTACAAGCTGCCAGCGTAGCTATAAATGAAGTTACTTTGACAGGTACTCAGGATTATGAGGAGATGTAAGCTAAAAAACCAAGACTTACTGGAGTCGACGATGGAACTATAGTAGAGCCTGTAATTCCCAAAGACAAATCTAAGTCTGTTATCGCTTTATCTGCTCAAATGATTAGAACTTTTGAGATTATCTATGATCCCAAGAAAACTATTCTACAATGAGGAAGTTTTGTTTGAAAGGAATATTTTATATCAAAATGATTATTTTATACAAAAAATTCATAAATAAAACCTTGAACTATTCTTAGTATTTTCATTTGTGATTTGCTTTTGAGATTTCTATATGTTGCTAAAATTGAAAATTTATTTCTAAATTAATTAAAATTTACATTAATTTTAAGCGTAATAATAAATTAAAAGTTACAGTTCTAAGTAAATTCAAACTTGTATAATAATATTTGTATTCTAAATTTTTTAAGATTTACTGAAAAATAATATGGCAATAAAATTTTCAATATATCTTAGAGTTCTATGGGATGTAAAAATGATGTCAGTTTATATAATGATAAAATTAGAAGAAGAAAAAAACTTTAAATTAATGAAGTCTAAGAATGATTATTGGAGTTGCATTTGATTCAATTTTATTTAATTTTATTATCTTGAATTCTTCAACCAATAATTGATTTAAAATTGTTAATTCCTTTTTTAAAAACAATTTATTTATATATATATAAACTATACTCCAATAATTATGATATTTACATATTAATTCATAATATATTTAATTAATTTAAATGCTCATTTATATATTATAAATATAATTTTAGTTTTTATATTGATGGAATACATTCAAATTTAATTAACGGCAGTTGAAATAGGAACTTATTATCTATTAGCAAATTATTTTACCTCATCTTTTGACTGAGAGAGATAATTGATTTGATTTTAGCATAAAAATCAGTTAAGAATTTCACCCAAAAGTAAGTTCAAGTTAACTCACTCCAAAAATGATTTATAATAGTACAGTGATTAACATAGTGTACTGATATTTTTAAATTATATATCGAATGAACCCATGTTCGTTTTAATTGGCTAATTAGAACTACCACTGATTTAATCAATAATGTATTTATATTATTTAACCGGATTAGAAAGCATTCCTACAATTTTGATTTTTAAAATATTAAAAATATTATTTGAAATAGTTTTTGTAATTAATTAATAATTAAAATATATAAATAAATATATAATTTTTTTTAAATATATCATTAATTTAAAACAATATCAGTATTTATTGTCTATTTTCAAAATGAATCAATCAACAAGATATAGCTTTAAATATTATTAAATAGTAAATATTTTATAAATATTATGTGTTTATATTTAATTGATATGTTTAATATTCTATATTAATTATATTATCATTAGTTCAGTAAAGTTTTTCAAATATTTTATCATTAATTAATTTTAAGTTCTTATAAATTAATAATTTAAAAAATAAAATTAAAAATAAATTACAGCCTCAATTGTTTATGAGTCTTGATGACGTTTTGCCTCTAAATTAATAAATAAAATATAAAATTTGAAATAAACTTGTTAAAAAATAAAGTAATTTTAATTCATATCATTTATATTTATTTTTATTAATTATATGACTTACTTTTATATTTTATGTTTAGTCAAACTTTTAATTAATTCTCAAATCAATTATAAAAATGAAAATATATTTATATAAATAAAATAAATATTTATGATAAAAAGATAAATAAAATTAACTTACATATTATAAATTTAAGAATAATTTATTTTAATCTTATAAAAAAATTAAAACATAAAAAATATTTAGAGCTTTTATAATATTGTTTTATAAAAATTTAAATATTAAATGATAATTAAAGTAAAATAAATAATGTTATTAATTATAATATCAATATTTAATCAATATTAATAATTTAAAACTTATCTCCTTGATAAAAGGCTTTTATAAATCACATATGATATGGTAGCTTGATTAACAATTTTTGGAGGAGAATATTTTTGAAAATTGCCAAAATTATTAATTAATATTTAGAATACACAATTTCATTATATTTTCTTTTATTTAAATTAAAATTTGATTCAAATAAAAATATTATTAGTAGATTAATACAATAAGTTTATAATACAGGATATGAATGATTGATAAAAATTAAATTAAATGCAAATAAAAATATTGAAAATGAAAAAATTTAATCACATAAACATAAATATAAAACTTTCTTTGCGAAAAATACAATTGTCTAATATCGATTTCAAAATATTGAATAAATTATTCAAAATTAGATTCCTCTTTAAAAGTCAAAGTAAATTTAAGTTTATCAAGTTAATTTTAAAATTAATTTATTCTTTGTAATATGATGATTTACGAGAAAGCTTTTATTTCAAATTTCTTGTGATGATATCATATAAATAAATTTACATTTACTAAGAATATAAAATAAAGTCAATCATTGTAAAGCAATAAATTAAGTTTCTGCTTCATTAATGGGATTTTGATCTTGAAAAATAATTGTATTATAATATGTAATTATTAAGTTTAATTATTATTCTGGTTCTCTATTTAACTTTTAATTGATATATAAATTAAAATCTAATTTTTTACCATAAATTAAATAAGTATAATTAATAATATATTTTCTCAATATATTTATATTTTAATAAATAAATAATAATTGGTTATTAAATATTTTTCTTTTTCTTAAATCAATGTATTATTAATTTAGAAATCTCGAATCTCAATATTGGAAAAAATGTAATAAAAGTATTGATAAATTTAAATAAAATTAATATAATAATAAAAGTTTTAAAATAATCAAAGTTATTAAGTTAAACTGTATGATTAAATACAATTTATGATAGTTAATGAAGTCATAAAAATTATTGATCAATAGTTTAATTTATAAAAAAACTAAATTAGTATTTGTTATTTATATATTTTAGAGAGATTTTTTGTTTTTCCATTACAATAATTTATTCCAATTTTATTATTAAAATAAAAATAATTATTACAAATATATAAGATTTTATTTTATTTAAAATTATAAGAACTATATATCAAATTGCTCTCTTTAAAAGACTCAATAAGAGAAAAAAATGTAAAATTAATAATATATATATAATATATTAGGAATTAATAACAAAACAGTTTTAATTTTAATTTATACTTCAAGAAGATTTACAAAAAAAATAATATAAATAAATATATATATTACGAAATTATTAGAAATTTTCGTTCGATCTTATTTTAATGATGCCTCAATATATAATTCATTAATTTTTAGTTTTGATCAATATTAAAATCATAAGCTTTATATACTCACAAATATAATCTTATTTGATAAATCAAATATAGTTTAAAATTTGACAAGTCTACAAAAAAGTTTAAAGTATCATTTGAACTGATATTATAATTTATCATCAATATATTTTAATCCAGATGCTCTATTTAGATTGTTTCTATAATATATTAATTCTATCTAAATTTATCAGTACTGTATAAATTTTTTAATTCTTAATTAAATAAGACTAAATTTGTGTGAAAATAAATTTTGAACTTTAATCTAGTCAATAATTTAATTAATATGCGAAATAATAAATTAGCAGACATTAGAATATTCCTTAAAAATCAATCTTTTTAAAACCATCACTGAAAATTTTGATTAATTTATTTTTTAATTTCATTTATAAACAAATCTCAATAAAAAATTAATTATTAATTATTTAAATATCAATAGTCACCCTATATAATCTTCATGCTCGGTAATCTTTATTATAATACTTTCTAGTTATTCTTAAAGTTAATAAAATTTTTCGATTGATAGTCAGAAAGTTAAGTCTAAATGGTCAATTGAAGTTTACTTAGAATTATATGCTATCTTTTGGTTGAGAAAAATTATAAATTTATAAAAATAGACTGCTTTTAGTAAGTTAAATAGAAACCATAAAATAAAATTAGTGTCTTTCCTTAAATATTAAGATAATAGAATTTAATTTTAAATAATGTCTTCAAATTGTTAAAAAGCTTCTTAAATATAAATAAATTTTTATTATTTACATCTTAACTATGAAAAAAACAAGATAAAATAAATGAACTTTTGATTAGTTATATTTTAATTAATTAAAATTATTTACTTACCTATCTCGTTGACATATTTATTAATTCTAATTGAGTTGCAAAAATTTGTAGAAATATATCGAAATTCAAATAATATTAATATAATAATTATTAGTCATGTATTAGAGATAGCTTTAAGGTCATTACATAATAAATCTTACAAGATTTTTAAACGGTTTAGTGTTTAATTTCAATTATTGTCGGAATACATTCGAATTTACGAACTTACAAAAACAATTAATTGATAAAATTTGTGGTTGCTAACTTTGCCAAAAATTTGATAATATTGAACTCTTTAGATAGAGAATTTGAAATTTACAGTGCTTTACTATTGTCGTATCAATCTAGCGAGATAAAAATCAGTTTTAATTTGTTATCAAAATTGCCTTTAATTCTTCATGAAAAAGATTTTTGAAAAAATTAATTCTATCTAAGTAGAAGCAACAGTAATAACAACAAAATATCAGAAATAAAATTATATAATATTGGGAATAATTACTAGAGTAAATGGCACGGAGATGTGAGAAAATAAAAATTGCAAATTCTCAAATGTTCAACAAGTAACAATCAGAAACAATTTAGTTATTTCTTGTGGTTCATAATTGTTCCCAAGTGTCTACAAAGCGTTTCATACTATTCCTTTAAAGTTCCCAGTTTGCTCAAGCAAGACGAATCGCAAAAAGACAGTGGGAAAAATAATAGTTGGAATTGAATAAAAAAAACCATAAAATTTTGGGACTATACAAGACAATAGAAGTTTGTGGCAGAAGCATATAACAATAATATGTGCTCAAAGCATTGATTAGAAAAGAATTGATATTTACAATGATTAATAAATAAATTCTGCGTTAAAGTATTTAAATCTACAACAATTAAAAGTAATCAAGCTATGTGGTTAATTATTAAGCTTTAAATATATCTGAAAGTTATTATTACTCATTGCAGTTTAAATTAAAATTTCAATTTTCCCATTTTTAATGAATTCACTTAATACTTAATTATGAAATTAATATAAAAACAATGATATTCATTTCTATAATTCATTTATTTTAATGTAATTTGATAATTATTTTATGAAGAGTTTGAAATATATTTAATCATTTTTTATTAACTAATAGATTAAATATATTTATATTTCATTCATAATAAATGATAAATAATATCCTTGTTTTTATAAATTGTGAAATAAATAAATTTAAATTATTTTATATATTTTTAAATATATTAAATACTTTATGAAATTTATTAAATTAGTTATTTTAATTTGAAAATAATTAGTTTTTATAATTATTAATTTGAAAAAATTAAAATTTAATTAATATTTTTTATTAATTTGTTTGAATTCATTGATTATATTAAACTATTATCTGGGAAGAAAGAATAGAAGCCGATTGAAATATCTTGCTTGTTTCAATTAACAGATAAAAATATTTGGAGGAAATGGTCTAATTTTAACATTCGCAAAAAGTACTGGGACAAGATTTTAATCGCTATTGTGGAAGGGCAATGAATTTAAGTGAGCTAGAAAAACAATACATGATGTTTTTCTTTAGCGACAGAGCTATAATAAAGAATTGTAGCATAACCAGATTAAGTTAAGAAATTTTAAATTACCAATAGGGTATTAACGGAGAGGTCCAGAAGGTCAAATTAAAGAAAATAACAAAGTGATTTAATAAAAAAGTACTAAAATTGAGGAAGCAAATGCTGTGCTTTAAATAATAATCAGATTTTACACATTATTTCTCACTCTGAATTATTAATTATTTTAATGTTATATAATGCCTCTACTACAGATTCAAATATAGACTATATTAATCTAACTATAAATAAATGGTGGATAATATTAAAAGTATTAATTAGAATTACTTAATTTTTTCAAGATTATCTTGTCTGATGCTTATAAAAATAATGAGTAGTTTATTTATAAAATTATAATTATAAGTATATTAACATATTTAATATATTAATATCAATTTCAGTAAAATTTAATAAGAGTGGTAAATAATTATTAAAATTATTTTATTATTATTAAAAATATTCAAGAATCTAATTTTAATTATATAAAAATTATACTTTAATTTTAAATATATTGCTATATTTTTAGTATAAAAATTAAATATGTACAAATTTATTGTTTAATTTGAATAATTATTTCATTTATTTATTTATATTAATAATACAATATAAAGAAATTTCATAAATTTTAAATATTTCAAATAATCTCTCCTTCATCATTCGTTTTTATAAATTCTGACTGATTTTTTCTAATATTAATTTTTAATATTTAAAGATAACTAAAATAATTCATTAATAATAATTTAATTTAGATACGTATAATATTTGAAGAAAAAGAATTACAGATATTCAAGTCATTAGAATAAAAATTATCATAAATTTAATGAAATACACATTAAAAAATATTCATTATATCTATCATTGTTATATAATTTATTTTTTTTTTTTTATTACAGATTTATCAATAAATATATTGATTAGTAATTATTCTAAGAATTTAATATTTACAAGTCAAATTGAGATATGACAATTATATATTATAATAAAAATTAATAAATGATTGAATTTATTATTTTACTTTATATATTTAAATCACAAATAAGTATTTTTTAAATTTTACACTATCACATCAATTAGCTGAACATAAAAGATTAAATTAATATAAATTTATATTATTGACAAAATAATTTACCTTATTTATTATGTATTTAATTTTATAATTTATATTTAAATAATCAAGACAAATTCATAATAATTAATTTCAATGTTAAAATCTAAAAATATATATTGTTTAATTTATAAAATACAAAAATAGAGAATTTTTTTATGAAATTATTTTTAATTTTTTATATATAATATTTAATTTTATTAAAGAATGTGGAGAAAAAAAAACCTCCAAAATATTTGCTAAATTATAAAATTTTTAACATTTAATGAAAAAATATATTAAGCTTTTATTAAAAATTTAATTTAATTATGATTCAAGATTATAAGTTAAATTACAATCCTCTATCAAGCTATCATTTAGTACTCATGATATATTTTTAGGAAAAATAATTAATCTAAAAATATCAAATTTTAAAGGTTTTATGAATGCTTAATAACTACACAAATCTTTTTATTACTATTGTAGGAACACATTTGATTTGGGAAAATAATAATTAATTAATAATTTAATAATCAAAATTCGTGGCAGTTAACTTTTTGGAAACCTAGGCATTATGGTACTTGTTCGATAGAGAATTTAAAATCAGCTGGACTTTATTATTGGCGGTACCCCTCTATAGCATCCCTGAAGCGAGATAACTTGACTTTAATTTTGACATAAAAATCAACTAAACAAATATCCCAAAATTAAAGTCAAGTTATCTCGCTTGAGGGATACTATAGAGGGGTACCGCCAATAATAAAGTCCAGCTGATTTTAAATTCTCTATCGAACAAGTACCATAATGCCTAGGTTTCCAAAAAGTTAACTGCCACGAATTTTGATTATTAAATTATTAATTAATTATTATTTTCCCAAATCAAATGTGTTCTTACAATATTATTTTTAAACTTATTAATATATAACTATTTATATTACTATTTTATTCTTTTTATTTATTAATATTAAGAGCTTGCCTAAATTTTATTAATTTAAAGTATTTGTAAATAAATTATTCAAAAAATAAATAATAAAGAAACTATAATAAACATATTAACAAGGGAAGAGAGACTTTATTTTTTTCTATTTAATAACCTAAGACTTTATCTTAATTTAATAAAAGTTAGTTTTAAAAACATTTTAGAGCCTTAAATAAAAAGAAGAAGATGATAAAACATAAGAAATAGATGAAATATTAATATAAAAAATTACATTTATAAATTAGAATAATTAAATACTAACAATTTCGAGAGTAAAGTTAATGCTTTAACTTTAAAAATCAAATATTTACTATTTAATAAATTAAAAGAAAAACATGTGTTTTGGTTTCAAAAAATTTAACTAATTCTTTTTTATTATTCAATTTATCAATTTAATGGGTATCTTTTACAAATTATTTATAAAATTTTATATTATTTTGCAATTAGATTCTTTGCTCTATTATTTGAATTTAAGTGGTTTTTTCCACTATAATTAAAAAATAATGTATCAGATCCTAAAACTATAAGAAAATAAGTAATTACATCGGGTTGTAATTTAAATACAATAAAAATAATTATTAGTTAAGATAGCTCTTAATTAAAATCTATAAAATTTAAACAATAAATTTTTTTATTTAATCTGATTTTTGATTTTCTAAGTCTACCTTTGCAGTATTTTGTCGAATGAGCATTCCAAACCTACTCTTGGTGATTTTTTATTAAATAATTATATTAATTTAATATAAATTTTATAATTAATAAAATCATTATGATAATTATTTTTATCATTCTTCTATTATATGTAATTATCTATTTTATTGATATAATTATTAATATTAAACAATTGTTTAATTATATGATTTTTTGCTGCTTTATTTAAATTTGATAATATATAATAAATATAATAAAAATAAGTAGTAATATATTTAAAACTAATATTATGTTTATATTAAATTATTAGAATATTAATTAATTTACTGAGACTTTTAAAAATTGTAATTGTTTTTTATATTTATGAAATTATTTAAATTTAATTTTAATAAGATGATTTAAACAAATTATTTTATTTCTATTTTAACGATTGAAAATAAAAATTATTATTTGTTTAATCAAAATAATTTATGCTGCTTTTTTAATTTTAAATTGCTAGATATACAAATATTAATTTGACTAAGTCAATTTTAACTATATTTCACCATTAATTTATTTTATATATATATATATATATATATATATTATTATTCTTTTTTGTGGGTATCACAAGAGCATAATAATTAAATTTATTAATTAATTTCTATTAAATTAAATATAATAAAAACATGAATGTATTAATCATGCAATTGTGATGTTGAATTGTAAGCTAAGAAACACAATTCTTTCAAGAATTAAAAATTAATTAAACATTAGAATATTTATTTTAGTAATTTAAACTTGAATTAAATAAAAAGACCTTAAAAATATTCAATTCTAATCTCAAATATTTAATTATTTTTTTTAAAAAAAATAATTCTATGAAAGCTTATTAATTCAATGATGTCCTTTCTTATAGTAATATTTCAAGAAAATAAAAATATATTTTACCTAAATATTTTAATTGCTTTTAAATTATATAAGCTTTAAAAAAATTGTTAATTTATCAAAATCTAGAGCATTAAAATATAACTATATTTTAAGAAATGGAGTAATATATAGAAGTATATAATTTATTACAATGTAAACGTAATTATTAATGAAAATAAAGCTTTCCTAAATTATTAAAATCTATTTTTTAAAAAAATTATAAAATTTAATTTTTAATTTTTTATCTTATAGATTTAATTATTTTTTTCATAATATAATAGAATTGGTTATTCGAATTATAAAATTAAATATAATTATACAAGTAAATACCATTATTACTGAAATTAACTTTATCTATATTATAAGAATATCGTATTTATTTTAAACAAAAATTAAAATAAATTAGATTTTAATATTGGCAAATACTATTTTTTCTAACGTATATGCGATATAAATTGATTTAATAATGGCTCAAAATATAATTTAACAAAACATAAAAAAGTACAATATCTAATTAAATCATAAAAAAATTAAAATATTTTATAAGTAAATAATTTTTGGTGATTTATATTAGTGTCAGAAAAACATCTTTAATAGTCAGTAAATGAATTAATATTTATATTTTAAGAAACTTAATCAAATCTTGAAATCTTTTACTATAACCACAACAGTTTAAATTAATTTTGTAAATTATAAAATAGTATAAATTTATTTAAGTTGATTATGGTTCGGATTTAAGAGACAATAAGAATATATATAATGCTTTACTTTTAGTAATTTAATGATTATTTACAATTGAAAGATAAAAAAATTATCATACTCATATAATTATATACTAAATTTATTTATTTATCCAGTAGCAGTAGTTTATAATAACTAATTTATATTGACTCTGATTAAAACTTATTATTAATTCAATAACTACTCAATTAATCCTCTCTTCTCTTCCTTCTTTCCATTTATTTTACAAAAAATATGCTTTTATAGTTTTTCAAAATCTCAATTTTATACTTTTGCAGTTTTTTTCTTAATAATTGTTTGCTATTTTATTAATTAACAAACTAAGGTTGATCGGAAATTTATTTTTACAATAAAAATAAAAAGAATGATATTTTATTAAATAAAGATCGATCAGTTTGAACAGCAGAATTAAGATATATTGAGTGGAGATTATTATTAATTTTATTGTATATTTAATTTTAATGAACAATATATTTAAATATATGAATTATTTATTATATTTGAATTTTATAAAAAATAAAATTGATAATTTAATTATAAGATATAATTTCTTCATATATATTTATTATTAAATGCTAATAATAAATTAAATTAATTAATAATTTTTTTATATTTATCTAGATATTTATATTGAATTGCCTAAAAGTATGAGCATTTTTATAAATAAATATACAATTAATAAACCCCTATGTAGTTATTTTAGGTTAAGACGATAAGTTAAATTTATGCTTTGTATATAATTTAATTCTAAAACATTATTCTATGACTTATTAATTAAAAATTTTTGTAAATTTTTAAACAAAATATAACATCATTTGTCTCTTACATTAATAGTAATACAAATAAAAGTTCTAGATTTGTCACAGAACTTTTTGAGCAACTTCTCTTTTTTATCAAAGCTTTCATAAATATTTTACTTCTTTGTAATTATTATTTACAAAATTGTATATTCATACATCAAGTTTTCACATATTTCTTCCCTAATATTTTCACAAAATAGTATCAAGAAAATTATATAGCCATCCAGTTCTAAAGTGAAAACTACATATAAGCGAGGAATTTCCTATCATTCTTAAAATTATTCTAAGCCTTAGAAAATTTTCAGTTCCCAAAAATATAATATTCCTTATCTTAACTTTATTAATCAGTAAAAATTAAGACTCTTTTAAATTTTTCAACAAAAATATATGTAAAATATTTGAAATCAATGAACACTAAATAATTATTCGATTTTAACTTTAAGTAAAGTGAATAATTATTTTTAAAAAAAAGACGATAAACAACTTTAAATTAAATCTGGTTATAATTGTTTCAATTACTAAAATACTAATTATTATCAATAAAGGATTTTAGTGGATATTGAACTGCTGCATGAATAAATAATTAAATCGAATTAAAAATTAATTCAATAAAAAATATTCAATTTATAACTCTTTAATCTTAAAAACTAAATAATAAAATTAGAAAATTAATTAGAATATACTAATGATTTAAATTAAATTAATATTTTTTATCATACTTGTGTTAAAACTAAAATTTAAAAATGAATTAAAAATAATTTAAATGATGAAAATTTATGAAATTCTTGCATGAAGCTTTTCTATGAGGAAAATTGTAAAAAGTATACTTTATAGATATATAATTTATCTTTTAGAATATAAAAATGCTTTTTATATACTTTTGTAAACATTAGTGTATTTAAATTATTTTGTTTTAAAAATATAAATTTCTTTAATAATATTATAATGATTTGGTTTTTAAATTACATTCGAATTTGGGAATTCAATTTATAAAATATAAATTATAAATCAAATTAGCGTCAATTAATATTAGTTTTGACTGTTTTAGTTAAAAATCTCTAAATATGATTAATTAGGAATTTCTGCAATATTAATTGCACTAATTTGATTATTTAATTATTATAAAATAATTTCCAGATCTTGATTGTATTGATGCAATAATTAATAATAAATCTGATAGTTTTAATTGATTATTTAAACATTGAAAAATATTTTTTATTTTTTATCTTCTATCTTAAATTTCGATATTTAAAAGCAATTTCATATAATAATCTTTTCTCATTCATATTAACTACTAATAGTTTATTCTAAATTGATTAGTTATTAAATTTATTAAAATTAAAACTCTAATTAATTTCTATAATATCTCAAAAAGTTAGTAAATTATTAATCATTATAGTGATAAATGATTTATAAAAATAATTTTGTAAAATAATTGCTGCTAAATGGAATACATTTAAAAATTTCATATTTTAAAGAATATCAAATCATACTCCACACTTTCATTGCTTACTATTTAACCAAAATAGAGGGATTATTTCCAATAATGAATAGTATTATAAAGTAAAGCATAAACAGTAACTAAAAATGCGT
>ARYC01000655.1:0-20657 GCA_000711775.1 Oxytricha trifallax | reverse complement strand
CCAACTTAAATGTTGCAAATACACTATAGAACGATGAAATAGAAGGAGGGAACTCGATAGGGGGTGGAAGTGGATATAACCCATCTTGAAATGTTTGGGTGCCCTTAACCGCCATTTTGACCTTAAAAATAGAAGAAAATGGCCTTATATTTTCCCATTGATCCTACCTCAAAATATGTTCTTTAATAGTTCTAAGTTATCCAAATATGTTATAAGTGCTTGCAGGCTATATAACCACACATTTGATTAGCTTGAAGGTGAAAGCATAAATAGGAGAGACAATATCCTAAATAAAATCAGCCTAAACAAGGCTATTTTTAAATTTTCATAGTCTTACTGGAAAAAGTCTACCTCAACCCTAAAGGCAGACCTCTATGCCTTTGCTCGGTCATGACCTTGAAGATTCTTTGACTAGGGCTGATATATATTTTAACAATTGAAATAAGGAACGAATAAACACAGGTAGAGTTTAGAAGCTTGGATGGAAGAAAGTCTACCTTAGACTTGGAAGAAGTCTACTTTTTCCTCTGGAAGAAGTCCACTTTTTCAACTGGAAGAAGTCTATTTTTAGGACTGGAAGAAGTCTACTTTTAGGACTGGAAGAAGTCCACTTTTGCTACTGGAAGAAGTCCACTTTTGTATTGGAAGAAGTCTACCTTTTGGAAGATTTCCACTTTATCAAATTATCTCTAAGATTGAAATAATCTGAGGCTAAATATATAAACTATAGTTATCCAAGCAGCTCCTCACTTAAACTATAATACAAATAATAACAGAAGTATTGCAAAAATTTCAATGAGAGGGAAGGTTCGGTAACTCAGTATATTTTTCTTAGAATAAAGTATATATGGATTATGTATAATGTAACAAACATCACTTTCAGTTAACCTTAATTCAAGTAAGAATTCTAAGACTACCAACACTAGTTTTTTAAAAAAGGGTAATTCCCTTTTTTCTAAGAATAAAAACCTACTAGCCTTGCTTAAATGCTATTAACTCAACTAAGAAATCCTCATCAACTTGGTAGGAAGCCTTCAATTTTTGGAAGTTAAAGCTACCAAATTTCACAGTTGAATCTATCGACCAGCAATACTAATAAGCTCTATATAAGCTTTAGTTGCTTTACTATTATCATAAAAGGAATGAGCTTTAAAGAGTACTTACTAAATTCCTACAACTTAGTACAAGTTGAGAGCTTTAATAAAAGAGTGGCCTTAAAAAACTTTTGAATGAATAATTTCTTTGAGTCTTACTCAGTAAGTTGAAGGAAGAATTTGAAATAAATGGAAGACAACTTGTAAAGTCTTGATGTGATGTTTGTTACAAAGATTAAAAGTCTTATACTTTTCTATAATTTTCAACTTAGCTGTAAGATGAATAATTGATATTCAGTAGACTCAATACTACCAATCATTCAGTAAAGTTATTTCTATACTAACAAACAGTAATTACTCTATAAGATTGTAGACCTTGAATCTAAGCCAAGATATTTTTTCCCTTGGCTTTATGAGAATTAGAAGTTTGATGGAAGATAAGTCGACAGTATCAATTACAGCAAGGGGCATTATCATTAAAGGTGATCTAAATAAAAATTGAACCAATACCTAGGAGGATTATTACTTTTATTTTAATTCAACATCAGCATTTTTCCTTGATAATTATTGACCCAAAACCAAATTTCCCTTTAAACCTTCTTATTAGCCTAAGATTTCTTAAGAGTCAATGATGTTCGATCTGAAACATGCCTCTCTCCTTTAATCTCCACTCTAGATTCACTGATAAGCAATTTCCAGCTTGGGTTCTTAGAACAAGAACGAACTTGCTAAAATCAAAGTGTCCAAATTTTGCTTGTTTTTCTCTATAATCTCTATATAATCCTTAATTAAAGCTTACTATTAATCTCAAAATATCTCAAATTTCTAAAACCTTAAATCCGCCCTCTATTCTCAGGAAATCTAAGGGTTATCCTCTTGCTTTAGCATTCCTACTTCTTTCATAGGTGTCTCAGATCACTTAGCATACTCTCACATAGTCTGGAAGTGAAGGGGTAAGCTCTAACGAAACTTATGATCGAATAAGTAGTCATTTTGAGAATCTCGATTTTACCCCTCAAATTCATAGAAATTACAAGACTAATCCGTAGGAATTTAATTCCTAAGAGATGACGTTAAATTTGGAAAAGTTCCACCTAACCTCTGTGAATCATCACAGTTCTCTCATCACTTGATCTCAAGTATCTAAACTTAAACATTGAAATACTTTAGACTGACTTGAAAGGTTTAGTGGGAGTAGGGATCGATTAATTTTATTTTCTAACTGTCATGGGGATTTGGTTTGATTTCAGGCATATTTGATTTTGTCAGTTAAAGTTTAATCAATTAAAATTAAAGCTATTCATAAAAACTAAGATGTCAATCTGAATAATTCTAACAAAAAGCAAGCAAAGTTATTCTTCTTCTAATTAGTGCCCTGTTGATGGTTGCTCGCAATCCTTCTTAAAGAGATGTGATAAGTATTACCACTTAAAAAGGGATCACCCAAAATTTGATTATTAAAAGCACATGGAGATCCTTACTTGAAGATTGGTTGAACAGGAATGTTTAGAGAGATGGAATCATAACGAATACTCTCCTCCTGAATATATTAATAGAGAGATCCAGCCCTTAAATCATGTGATGTTGAAGGCCTAAGATGCTTGGGGACTTGGCCTACTCCTGTTCTATATTCTTTGCGGAAGTTTACCTTACACTGTTGATGATATGTTGGCATTGAAAGATAAAAATGCTACCTCTCACCAATAGACCTTTTGAGATATTGAATCCTAAGTTTGATGGTCAGTGGTTTGTCATCATTAGAAACCTGTTGACTCCTAACCCTTTGCACAGATCTTCAATTCAGTCCTTGTACATGGATCCTTTCTTCAAGCATTAGAGAGACTAAGTGGAAATCGACAAATTAACTCTTCACGACTACGAGAGCGACGACGAGTCCAATTCCTGAAGTCTGAAACCCACTCGTCCAGAGAAGGAAGATCCCTGAAATTTTTCGTTCTTGACGAACAAAAATTAAACGAAAATAATTGAATAATTATAATTAACCACCATCTTATTTAATATGTATAAGTCTCCCTACTATCTAGTACCGGAATCGGTGTCCATTATAAAGGACATCTGTTTGTTTGATTAGTACTTTAATGTGTCTGTAACAAACATCATCTATTAAATCGGTTATCGATTGGTAGAAGGATAATTATTTTAGAAGTTTAATATCGTTTATGAGTATAATTCTGATCATTGTCTTAGGTCTCACTTCAACTCTAAATATTCTCTGCGGATTAAAAGAGATTTCCTCATAAAGGTGAGATGAGAAGACAAGTTGTCAAAGGATTAAATAGGTTTTAATAAAGACACAAAGAAAAGTTAAAAGTTAAACTATCAAACAAATTTATCAAATATAAGCGAGCATCTTTTATTAGCATCTCACTTTGATATAACCATAATTTCAATAGAGGAGACCTTCTGCTCCTTGTCATCATCTTCCTTCTTCTCCTCCTCCTTCTTCTCCTCTTCCTGAGTTGAACAGACGACACCCTCTTCGTCAAGCATCCACATCTTGGACTTCAAGAAGTCGGTAGTGAGATCTTCTTCATCCTCAACGATCAATTTAGCTTCTTGCTCTTGCATTAGCCATTCCATCGTAGGATAAGTGAAGGCCCATTCAAGAGTGAGAGTTTTCTTGGGCCCTTAAGAAGTTTAAGTGGTGATTATCTTGATCTTGAAGCTCTCCTGGAACCCAATAGTCAACTAGATCTGTCCCTTAAAATGGAAAGGCTTGTAATCTGCGACATTTAAGGCTTGGAGGTGCTCTGCAAGTTCATCTTGGTTCACCATACACTGGAAGTTTGACTTGATGCCAAGGGGAATAAACAATACATCTCCGTCAGGGAAAATCTGGATCGCCTTCTCGATAGTTTCATCGGCAGGGATTTGGTAGTCGGAGAAGTCTCCCTCCGCTTGCACTTTAGTTTCCTTCTGGTCATCATCTTCGTCGTCATCGTCCTCGTCGTCGTAATGGTCTTCGTCGTCATAGGAACCTTCGTCGCTCTCTCCAGTGTGATGCCCTTTCAAAAGATAGTAGTAGAGATAGCCAAGTGAGAAATATCTCAAGGTCCTTTTGATTTAAAAGGGGTTTTGGGATACCATCTTATGGAAAGCTGCATCCTTAAGTTAGTTGAGGGGTTAGCACTCAGGCTCCTTAGTGAAGTCTATACCAGCGATATCCTCGTTCAGTTTGTCCTCTTTCATAGGAGACATCAAAGCCAGGTATGTAGAAATGAGTTTGCTGTTTTCAAATTCCATTTGATTTATTATTATAATTTGACTAGCAGAATTCTTTGTTAAAGATAATAATATTAGGGCTTTAATTAATCGTAGAAAGATGGGACAGTTTAATTGTATATTGTTTCAAGATTTATATAAGTGTAACAAACATCACTCTCAGTTTTATAAGTCTGAGGCTCTGTAATTTTAGTTAAAATACTGATTAAGAGAAAGATATAGGATTATTAATAGCAGTAATACAGATTCCCTAACTTAACTCAAACCAATAATCAAACAATTCCTTTGAACTAGAGTACAACCCCGTCCTAGAGATAAACTCTAGGAAAGAGCTGCTGAGATTTTCGCAGTTAAAAGTAAATTTATTTGCTGTGCTGCTACTAGTCTCTCAAATTTTTATAAAAAGAGAGAGAAATAATAGAAATAAAGCCTAGCTTACTTACCTTACCAGTAGTTAACTGGTGAAGTAAAGTAACAGGGCAGTACTACTATTTACTGTTCTCTGCTTTCTCTTTAAAAGTACCTATAAAAAGTTCAAAAGTAAAAAGTTTTTGGTTAGAGAAGTTTAAGTTTCAGCCTAAATTTTTTGGACTGGTTAATTTTTATTAGTAGAGTGCCAAACTACTGGCTTTACTTATGAAAACTTAAAAACCAAGAAACTGCTGTTTGGGATACTGCCTGAGCCGATTTACGCTTGAAGCTTTTTTAGGCTTCTCTACAGTCAGGGTGAGTACCTAGGCCAAATAAAAACTTTACTTAACTGTAAGTTAACTTAAGTAGTTTCTGAATTTTAAAAAGTCACTAAGAGTAACTCCCTTTTTACAGTACTTAAAGTTGCAAGTAGTTTTAGTTTTACTAAGAGTAAATTGAAGAAGGAGGAAAGGGGGAACTGTGATCATTAAATTGATTTTTAAAAATCTCAAATATCCTTAGAGCCACCCGTTTGAATATTCAAATTCGTCGTCCTCGAAACGAGGTTAAATTCGATTTATTTTATAATTAATTTACGATTTATCGTCCTTGCCCGCCATCGATTGGCGAAAAATCTGCGGAGGATTGTAGCCTGAGAGTCATTTCACTGTGCAAGTTTAAAATCCTTTGAAAACTGATCGTTTGTTTATTTGATACGATTCAGATTTTTTTCTTTAATTAATTATCATGCCAGACATTGATTAGCGAAACGCGAGGTTGAAAACATCCAGTGATTGCAACACTGCGATTGTACTTGAGCAAATGTAGCTTCTAAGTCATGTCACTGCCGCTCTTAATTAATTAAATACCCTAAACTGGTCATTGTTTCCTCTGTAATGATTAGACTTGCCCTTTACTTTTAAATCAAAAAATGTGTCAGTTCATAGAGCAATAAAATTCAAAAAAATCTCGAGTATCAAAAATCAAAGAAGGCCTTCACCAGTGATTAAAATCAAAAACAGCGCTCAGAAAATCAAATTCAATTAAATCTTAGTAAGTAAGTAAGTTGTTATTTTTTAATTTTGTTTTTATAAATCGAGGTTCTGTTATTGTTGTTTCTTGGGTTCTTTGTTAATGTTTCTTGGGTTCTGTTACTTTGTTACTTGGGTTCTGTTTTAATAATAGCTTCTACTTTGAAAAAAATCACTGTTACTTTGTTACTTGTTATTTAAATCGATCGTAAAGCCTGGCCAGGCAAGCTTAAGCTAAAGCTTTTTTTAATAAATTAAAAAATCTCCTTAAAGGGTTCTTGGAGTTCTTGATTATTGTTTCACTGTTACTTTGGGTTCTTTTTAATTCTACAAACAAACTATTACTTTGGTTCTTACTTGCTTTTTAAATTAAGTTTTAGATTTTTACTTGTTTCTTACTGTTACTTTGAGGTTCTTACTTGTTACTGTTTTAAAAATTTTAATGATTTAATTAAACCCTGAATGTTTTGTTTTAAAAAATTGAATAGTGGCCACTATTCCCCCAAGCTTAAAGTTTCTTAACCCTAGCTTAAATTTTACCAACTAAAAGCTAGCAAGACTTTCGTGAGTAGTACTAGGCTTTTGAGCTTTTTGATTTTTTTTTACTTTTTAGATCTTGACTTTTAGTTAGTGTAACAAACATCACTTGATTTTTAACTTAGACTTGATTTTAATTAAATAGCTGTTAGTTTTGAAAATTTAGTAAACTTAGTAATCTTTTTGCTTTTTTGATTTTTACTTTTTAACTACAACTACTGGGCTTAAGCCAACTTTTAGGTCAATTAGGGATATAGGTAGGTAATATAAGCTGATAGCTGAATTTTTTTAGAAATTTTTGCACACCAGTAAAACCTGAAATGCTGCCAAAATTTTCATTTTAGTACATCAAGTTGTTAAGGTACTTAAAATGACTAAAAGTCTAGTTTGGCCTTTGAAAACGTAAAATTTGTCCTCAAGCCGATTGGCTGGGCTTAAGGTTAGTAACCAGAACTTAGAGAAATCTTGAGTTGGTAGGGTAAAATAGGGCAGTTGAAGAAAATTGGGGTAGAAGAGAGCTGGGCTTATAGTTTTTAAATTATTTAGGTAGAGAAGTTTGTTACAAGCTTAAATTAAATTTATAGTAGGTACTTAAAACTGGCAATTTATAGGGCATTAATCCAATAAATTTAATAATATCTTAATAAAACTAGGATTTTTAAAACTTGGATGAAATTGGTGAAAATTAAATAGAGAGGAGAGTATTAATATAAGAGAGAATTAGGTTGGGAGAGTGTAGTGAGTTGGTTTAAAACTTGTTAAAAAACTAAATAATCATTCTTGCTACAAATATACTTAAACTTGGGAAATAACTTGTGGAAATTATCTTCATAAAGCTTTTAAACGCCTTTCAAATTAATGGTAGGATATTAGCTTAGTTGGTGTTAGTAGGATTTTTTTAAGGTTGATTCATATTTTATTATGAAGCTTTGTTTTGAGACTAAGGTATCTTGGGTGTCCCTTTGTGAGACTAGGTTGCTTCAGTTGAAAGTATCAACGTTTAATTCTTGTTGTTGACTTCATCAGTTTCAGAATTGATATCATTAAGGTTTAGATTATTCCTGCTTAGAAATCAAAGTCATTGAATTATTAATTATCATGTTTATTATGGAACATTCGACTTCCACCAAGGTTTTAAAGTAAGAGTTCTATTTTTGGTTTTGGTGACCTACGGATGCTTTCACTTGATTATGTATAGGTTGTTTATAAATTCCATTACTAGGAAAGATTGGAGGTTATGTAGTGAAATAGCTGTCTTTCTCAAAATCTCAGTGGTCCCTGGGTATGCTTGCATCGCTCTCTTAGAAATTCTAAGTTCTTTGTTGATTAAATCTATTTGGTTCATACTCGTCTTCACTTTAATCTTCGTCATAATCTTCTCCTACTTCTTCATCATCATTATGAATCGCTTATGATTGCCTGAGTTCTTAGTGCTGCTTCTGATCTCTTGTGTCAAGTGCAAAACCACCTCCTTCAATTTGCTGATGTTAATCGTTGATTCTATTTGAAGGATCATTTTGATCAATGAGCTGGTCTTTTTGTTTAGTGTTGGTGCCTAACATCAATTAAACTAATTTAATCTCTTTCGAATTATTAGTCACAGGATCATTCTGTTAACTATTCTTTTGCACCTTCTTCTTTGCTTTGCTCTTTTTATTATTTAGCGTCTAACTCTTGAGTTTGCTGAAAGGTTCAACTTATAATTTATTCTATTATATCTAAGTTGGAGTGAGTTAAAGACTGTTTGATTAGAATTGATTGATTTAAGCAGTACCCGTGTTAAATTGTTGTTATGGAGAAATGTTGTATTTCGGTGTCTGACTCATAATCCCTCCACCACAATGTTTCTTTAGAGAGGAGGAAGAGGAGTCCTGTCCACTTTTTATCTATGACAAGTTCTGGAGAGTTTATTTGCTTGCAAGTTGGCTTTAGTTTAGCTGCTTTAAACTTAGCTTTGTATCTCTTTTTCTTTGAGAATCTGAAAAGCTTTATTGATTTTACAAAGTGTAGCTACCATCAACCCGATTCCTTTATGGAGTGAGTAAGTCATTATCATTATGCGCATATGTGAGTGAAAGCTATCTCTATCTTTGCCACAATATATTATATTCGCTCAGGCTGTTTTCCTACTTTAGTTGCTTGTGAGTATTCCATTAGTATTATTATTGAACTGTTAAACAAAGCTAGTCCATATTAGTGATGCTGAACTTATGCACGCTGCCGCTGTAACATTTTTTCAGTTCCTGAGAGCTTACAGGAAAAGTCTCTAATTTTACTACACAGTAGTCATCGTAAGGTCGATTAGAGTTTAAGGTTTTGAGTGCACTATTGTCCAAATGCGTCAATTTAGTTAATTTCTCAAACAGGCGCAAGTACTTGTAATTATGGTAAGGATCTTATAACTTTGAACTTTGATGGAAACTTTCAGTTTTTTTATTTTGTTCAAACTATTATTTCCTCTTGTCAACATCATCAATTATATCTTCAGTAAAACTGTCTTTAGTTCTGGAATATTCTAGCAAATTATATGTTGCAGAATTGAATGATCTCTCTTCAGAACAAAGTAAAACATTGAGGATATTGTATCGTAAGTCAAATGGTATTTCATAATTCAGTTGAATATCCTCTTTCAACATTGTCTTCTATCTTATTTAATTTTTCTTTTCTATACACAAAGTTAGGAAATTGAATAACTTACAATGATTATATAGACTCGAATACTTAAGGGACAATTTTAAAAAGGGTTTAACGGAGAGTTTTTTATATCTGTATAGGTAGAGATTCTATAGTCTTAGACTCGTTGGTTTTTTTCCCTTCAAATGTTTTATTGAATTCTTTCATAATTTGAACTGATTATATCATTGAGTCCAGACAGTATGCTAAACTATAATCTTGAGAATAGTAATCAATATATTTTTGCACTTTTTCCCATTAAGTTTCTATAGGAAGTTAAACACAAATACTTACTTAGCTATTACCCATTGAGTTTTTTGGCAAAATTCCTGAAACTTTGTACATTATCTCTATTTTCGGGCTTAATTTAGTTGTATTTATATTGAGTATCCTCATAATATGAATAACTGTCTAACTTTGGGGTTGCCATAGTGTCAATAAGTATCATCATATACTTTTCTCCTCTTCTGATATCTGCTACACAATAATCTAACTCTTGAAAGTTATAACTATAAAAAGTTAGCTTTGTATATTTACCAACTAAAGAATTGACATAAAGTCTCTTAGTCTATACTAGTAATCCGCATGAATTTAATAGATAGTTTAAGGAGGCTCTTAATCCTAGAGTTACACTGAGTAGAACCTTATCATATACGGCTTGCTGAGGCCTATATCGAATTCTTCACTTGCAAATAACTCATCAATCAAGTTTTCAATTATTTGCTCTTCTTTACCTTTAACTACTTCAAGTCTTTAGGGTATCTGTATAATTCCTCTCCTCATCGACATGGCCACTAGATAATAATCTTCATTTTCTCTTACAACGGCGAATTGTGATCTAGGGATAGGATTATCACTGTAAAAGTAAATGAGCTCCACAATGATTGAATTCTCTCCGAATACGTAATCACAAAAATTATCCCTATTGCAGTAATGAAGTTTATAGATAGAAGGAAACACTCCAAATTCTATTTTTCTGTATATTTTTCCAATATCTTTTTTACTTTAAATTGTTGAAGTTTGAAATTGAAGACTAAGGATTGAAGTACTTAGCATAGTGGGAAAATCAGTGGGTTTAAAAAACACTCACTGGTTATATCTTCAGGCTTTGAAGAATAAAATGCGGCTAAGAGCATGAAAGTCGCTCTTAAATCATTATAAATCGGTCCATTACAGAGTATATTTAACAGTCCAAGAAGTTCATTGGGGTATGAATAATTCTAGGGGTTCTTTTGTATCTAAGGCTTGAAAACGTAATCTGAATTGAAAGCCTAATGATAATTTCTTTGCTAGAAAAATTTTGTCATTTTACTCTATTTAGATATTTAATGCCTAAAAGAGGTATGCATAAGGCGATGTTAGTTACACTCGAAGAATGGTGATCCGGTGAACATTTCCTTCTTATCTACATCACGATGTTCATTAATGTATTTATTGAAGTTGATAGCGTAATCGAGAGTGCCCATTAAATGTAATGTCTCAGATTCAGAGAATTACGGAGTAGGAAAATCACGTATTTCAAATTAGTGTAATGTACTATCATAATCCTTATCAGCTAATATATTTGCTTTGTAATTCAAGGATAATTTCTTTTAAGCTTTTATTTCAAGACGATCATAATTTTTAGTTTAAGCTTTAAACTTTGAAGCTTTTGTAATTGAATCCTTGCTCGTTAGTTTATAGCTATCGGGATCTTTTTCAATAGCTGCACCAGATTCTCTTTTTTAGAAATAAATTTCATCTGAAAAAGACCCTTATTTTATTAAATAATCTTCTCTTCGTAAGTTATTGACTGCTTTTTGTTTCTTTCAGATAATGATCGCTTTTTAGAAGCAGTCCTACATTTTTTTTACTTTTCTATTCTTTCCTAATCGACCAAATCTATATTGAACACATTGTTTACAGCCATGTTAGTGTTTTTGATTGTAGCGGTGGCAAGCCAATATTTTGTTTTATGAATTCGTTCAGCTTTTCCTAGAACATTTTTAAAAGTTATTAACAGGAATCTGCTTGTTATTTATAAGTGAGCGGATTCACTCTTAATTTATTGATTAGAGTTTGATAATCGAGGAGTTAATCCTCTAAATAAACTTAAATTGCATGGGTATCTTTATTCAGAAGTTTAGGTTATTTGTAAGTGACCTGCGTCATGGTGTCCAGAACTTAACCAATATCCTAATAATCAACTTCATTATCATCAGAATCAATCAATGCTAAATTTAGTTTGAATTTTCGATTTTGATTGTTATTAGGATTCTAATTCGTTATTGAAGATACTAAATTAGAAGCATATTAATCTTGTTCGATAGATTGATTAAGAAGATCCTTTTAGTTGGTTTTATTGGCATTTAAATTATCATTATTCTAGAAGTTTTGAAAATCATTCCCTTCTTCATTGTGATATTAATCCTCAATATTTAAATTGATTTCGACATTCATCTTGATTTTAGTATCTTATTCTTGCTACTCTTGCTAGCCCTTTTCTTATTCTAAGCTGTTCATTTGATATGATTGACGAATTTTACATTTGCTTAACATCTGTTTTTTTACTTTACGAATCATGAATTGAATAAATTGCTCATCTAAATTATTTACTTTTTCATAAGCTTTGAAGTAATCAGCATTATGGTCAAAGCGTATGTATTTTAAATCAGTGATCTTGGTAGTTAGTATATTCTAAGAGATTTTCACAATTTTAATACTCTGAAATGAAGTGTTATTTAACTTTTTGTTTGAAAGAGCATTTTTAAAAGGTAGAATTGCAAGTTGGTTAAGTTCAAGCTCGCTTTACTATAAGACTTCATTTAGCGGCTAATCAAGTTTGTTGATAAAAATAGCGTGAAGTGCTCGCATCAAGATTTTGAAGAAGTCCTCATTGCATAAATCTGGGCTTTCTATAAGTTTATCAAAATAGCAGAGAAGAAGCTCAATTGCATTATCATCATGAGAAACAAGAAACTCAAAAATGGTACCTTTCCATTCTAGAAAATCCTGTCCTTCTACGAACTTGCATGATAAAGAATAAAGTCCTATTATTTCAAGAGGAGAGTCACCTTCTTTATATTGATATGAAATCTGTCCCACATCATTTGGTAGTAATTAAAATATTGCTTGGTCACCAATCGATTATTGCTTTCCTTCCATTTTAATTTATAATTAAAATACTAAAGATATCTATTTATATTCTAAATGATTATTAGAATATAATAAATTTGATTAAGCTACTTCTATAAAATTATACCTAGAAATAAATGAAGTTCTAAAAAACAGATAACTAGAATGCAGGTATAAACTCACACCCTAACGAAGAGTCTAAGAATGGATCTTAATCAGAAATTTCTTGATCATAGCAGTCGATAATAAGCGATGATTTTCTTATTTCTAATGCCTTATCTGTAATTAAACCAAGCAAAGTTAAGGCTTAAGAGAAATCTATTGTTAAATGGACTCCTGTCGTGCTTGGTAAATTATTCCCAAACGTTATTTAGTCAACAAAAATCAAATACAATTCTGGATAACTGCTAAACAGTGGTGAAGTCCCTGTACAAATCTAGAAGCTTACAGGTGGAGTAATCATAAAACTTCCTTAAGAAAAAATTCAAGAATATTTAGCTAGCAATGTTGATGTTTGTTACATATAAAATGATGAGGAGCTTTGCAAATTCCTTGAAGCTTACCTTCAAAGTTTTCGTCTTGCCAGAATCAGGAATAAACCAGTTATGAATAATTAAGAAAGCGACACAAGCAATAATATTAAAGGAGGATGCAAAGTTAATGAGTAACGAGGAGCTCTTAGAGGGAGTCAAAATTTAATAGATGCTCTCAACGAGACAATTAAATAAAAAGGCAAATCCTAGAAGTTAATTAGCAATCCTTTTTTGAAGAAAAGAGAAGCTAAGCTCGCATGTAAGAAATTAGAGGTTATAAATCTATACTATAACGAACAATTAAAGCCTCGTCAAGTGGCTAAGAAATTGAGGATGGATGTGGATGTTGTATATAAGACTATCGAAAAGTTTAAGTACGAGGTCAAGCATAAGATTCTTGATCCTGAATCACAAAAGAAAGTGGGTAGAAAAGGGGTTTGTGGGAACTAGCTCTTGCTTGATTCTATACAGGCCTACCTAGAACAGAACGGAATTTACGAAGTTACAGGATAGAAGCTTCATAATTATTTATTAAACCTGGCTCAAACAAAGCCAGAGTGTAAGCTACTTAAGGTGCCTTGCGTTACCACTCTTCAAAAGATTCTGTGAGATAAGTTCCATCTAAGATATGGGAAAACTCAGGCTGCTAATACAAAGTATAGAGACTCGAACTTCAATGAGAAGAGGCTCTGGATTAGCAGGTTGTTGGCTCAGTTCTTATATGAGGATGCAGTTATCATTTCAGTTGATGAGAGCAACTTACGATCGGACTCGATGCCCTCAAAGTAATGGAGCTTCAACATTAAAGATATGCATCGAGATTCTGCAAAATTACAGAAGCGATAAAAAAGGTTGCAAATGATAGCATGATCCTCGCTAGCGATGACAGACTTTTGTATGGAAAAATGCTCCTCAAAATGAATCAAAGTTCTGATTCTTCAACTTCAAAATTCTCAGAGAGCTTCCACCTGGAAAAAATTGAAAATGTTGTTGGGGAATAATTAGAGAAGGTTTCAAATTCATTTGACTTATGGTTTTCTAAATATTGTAATTAAAAGGTTGGAAATATTAAAAGTGGAAAATTCGGTGTGGCTAAGTCAATTTCGTAAGCAATTAGCAATTTTGCAATGAAATGCTTTATAGGACCTAAGGTAGGATAGGGGTTTAAGAAATATCCTAGACACCAAAGAATATTGTCAGCACTCCAATCTAAATTCATGGAGCGAAAGTTCTAAGGGGGTCAAAGTAGTCATCGAAAACCAGTAATTATAGTTAGAAAACCATTGAAAATACTAAGGTAATTATTAATGCATAATACTTTTAGGGAAATCCATAACTGAAACCATTAAAAAAGCAACTTCAGACCCCTTCAATGAAAACTCGGCTTGCATTTACAAAGGATCTCTCCCCGATATTAGAGGTCCCTGAGACCTCCAATTAGAAATTCAGCTTGACTAAAACTTTTCAGAGTTTCCGCATAAATAGTTCAGTGAAATCAGTAATGTCTGAAGACAATTCAGCTTCAAAAGTGAAGAGTGGTTTAACTCCTATTCTCGATAAAATATCAAAAATAAAACTGGAATCTTCGAGGAAGAAGTCTGTTGACCTAGGTGCCGAAACCAAGTTGGAAAGTCGGTTTGCGGTCACTCCTAGGAAATTAAAACTCTCAAGTAGCTTCCACAAAGACTCATCGAACCCTAGGTCAGAGCAGGGAAACTTGCAGAGTGAAAGGGGCTTTACTAAAAGCTTTGGCCCCAGCTATTTATAGACCCTCACTTGAAAAGCATTAAGGAATACTAGAGTGAGATGAAGCAGAACCTGGGACACTATGGGATGAAAGTGAGAGAGTTGTCAATTAAGAAAAGCTCAGCTAAGAGATAGCAATTCTCAATGTCTTATATTGCTGCGATTTCCTAGGATAAAATTATCTCCAGTCAAGTGATAGAAGGAGCTTTTGACTCAGTTCTCTTTGAAAACTTTATCTACCATACCTTACGCAGTGTAAGAACTGACAAAGAACTACACTCGAAGAAAGTGGTCCTGCTGATGGACAACGCAGTCATTCATAAATATTCAGAGATGTTAGCCACAGCCAGAAAGTTCAAAGTAAATGAGCTCTTCAACGCCGAATACTCGCCTTGGCTCAATCCAATTGAGCAGTTATTCTCCTTTACAAAGAAGGAGATGAAGATGGACACTATTCAGAACAAGTAAGTTTAAATGGGCTTTACACTTTTAGGCAGCAATTGGTGAAGAGGGTTGCAGAAATCGTTCAGAATTTAAGAAAAGAAGGCATCCAGGAGATGTGGGCATTCAGTATTAAGAAGTGGATTCACACTCTTCGGTTCGGTTTTGTGTGAATATGTTTGTTTCATAGCTGAAGTAGTGTATAAAACCTGTTTCCCTTTACAATTTCCCCTGTCATGTCAGTTTTAAATTCATCGCATATTATTATAATTAATAACACTATTTATATTTTACTTAAAAATGTCCTAATTCACTCTTTACAACACTCAATTCTAAAATACTGCTTCTATTTCACATTTGCACTCTTATAATGGCCACTTCCTTCGCGATTCTACTTAGTTGCATTTGCCTTTATATTATCGCAATCATGCATGAATGCTATATTTCGGCAAAACTTCTAAATTTTGATGGAGTTACCTTACTTTCAAGCCCCTTTTCGGTAAATGAGAGAGGTTTTTATGAAAAAGTCCCTATTTTGCTCTAAACTACGCAAGTCTCTAAAATCGCTAATTTCGCAAATCTCCCAACTTCCCTAATTATATAGACCCCTAAATTTGAGATGTGTCAATTTTTACAAATACATTTATGATTTTGACCAGCCCCCTAAATTTTTTGACCAACTATTAATAAAAAAATGACACATGGCAACAAAAACACAGGGGTTTTGAAATTGAGGGGATTTGGGGTTTACTCATTTTTCCATTGGTCTAATTATATTATTTATTTATTTTTTATTTTATTTTCACAATTTCCTGATTCAATTCTATTTTAGACATATATATTTAAATGAGCTCATTAACAAAAGTTTAGACCGCTGCCGACCCTTCCTACGATAGCAAAGAGGAGGGCGAGCTTTCTGACGGCGGGTCACTTAGTTAAGAAGAAAGTTAAAAAGTAAAGTGTTGTGTCATTTAGTTACTTACATACTCTAACTTAAATCACTTAAAATACCTCCTCCTCATCCCACCTACCCATCAGGAAATCAGATTACTTAAAATCTACAGAACTCTACAGAATCTTTGATGATGCAATTTTCAAATACTTCTTTGGAAATTACAACAAAGTTTGATGTACTTGCCTTGGAAAAAAGAAAAATGATAAATGGAAGTGAGTTTAACCGTGATTAGAGTTCTAGAGTTAATTGGGAAAGTAGAGAAGGGGAGTCGTTACTCTGAGTAATCTAATTAGGAGGATGCTCGAGGAGGTTATTAAGTATGATTTAATGGGCTTTAAAGGATCTCGGTTTTTATATTTTAGAGAATCCCTATCTTGCACGAATATCTTCTCAATACTTTTCTTACCATAAGAGATGTTGAGTAGATTGCGTCCCGCAAAACTGCCCAATTTAGATTACATTTATTTAGTTTCAAGTTTATGATTTTAATCCATAAGTTTTAGGTTGAAGTTAAGTCAGAAAAGGTACCTAAATAGGCAATATAGTAGCCTTTACCTTCTTAGTAGTTCAAATAAGTTGAGGAAATTAAAACTTCTAATTGTATGTCTTTTCAACCATTCTTTTAAACTTAATATAATTATTAGCCAATTTATTAAAAAAGAGGCAGTATCGAGAAGACTAAAATAGCTCTTCCAAGTAGCATAAAGAAGAGGATTCGGATGCTGGAGCCATTTCAGATTAAGGAGAACTCGGTGCTATCAAAGTTTAAAGTACAAAGCGATCTGACAAAGAAAAATCAAAGAGAAAGTCTCCAAAGAAAGACAACAAGCAAGATTACGATTCTGCTGAAGAGATTATCAAAAAATTGAAAACCCAATGTAAGTTAGAATTTCAACCTTAAATTTGTATAGAAGCTCAAATAGGTAAGTATCAGATTAATGAAGTAGAAGGAAAAAGTGGTAAAAAGTACAAGGTAACTCATTAAACTTACTCATCCTACGATTCTGATGGGAGCAGAGATTATTCTCCACCTACTACAGGTTTCAAAAATTAAAGCATTAACAAGTAGCAAAAGCAGGGCAAAAGTCTAAATTTGAAAGGTTAAGGATAAGGCTAAATGAATCAGAATAAGTAAAATAAGTTTGGTAAGAGTCTTGGTATGTAAAATAAGCATTAAAATCAAAAAGGGTAGGTCTATCAGAATAAATAAAAAGATCAGTTTTTCACAACTAAGTAAGGTAAAAAGTTTAATGTAAAAGGAAATTAGGGTACAAACAGCTAGTAAAAGTAGCAAAAAAGTGTTTACTTAAGTCAATCACTCTGCAAATATGTACTGACCAATACTTGTCACAGAGGAGCTGATTGCAATTTTTCACATGCAACTATTGAGTTTCCCTGCAAGTATCTTCATGGAACTGGTTTCTGTGAGAAAGGTCAGTAGTGCAAGTTTGGACATAGATTGTTAAATCCCGAAGAAATACATAAGTTCATGGGAGAAAATGAGGAGTTCCTTACTGAGTTAAAAATAGAAGACTGGAAAGACAAATCTTGGAGATTATTTTGATAGATTTGTGATGCAGAAAGAAAACTAGCAAAATCAAAGAAAAACTGAGCATGCAATGTTGCCTCCTTAACTTATTAATTAAAGTTAAAACTAATAAAGTATGTAAGGGAGCTACTAACCAAATCAAGCAAAGCAACCATAAACTTAAAATAAAAATCAATTTGGAAATTAATAATAGGCTAATAATTTCTAGTAGAACAACAATCCATAATAGCAAGCAATTTAATAATTACAAAATGCATTAAAAGTACCTGATATATTAAAGCTCTTACAGCCTGTTTAGTAACCTCAATAAGTTCAACAACCTTAAAATCCAATAGTAAACGCTTACAGTAGGCATTAGGATAACAGACAGCTGGATGTTAAGGTTCCTAAAATGTTGTTGCTAATCTACTTGGCTCAATATTAGGGTCAACTTAATAGCAGTAAATACAACCATCCCAACCCTAAAATCCATTGCTTAATTTATTGATGCAGCAAATGCAGCCTCAATAATAGTAGCAACAGACCCAAGTTTAAGGACTAGCTTAATTGCTTAATTTGAATCAACAACAGTTTTAAGATCCAAGAATGATTGCAAGTCAAAATCCAAATGATCAACTGGCTCAACTAACATAACTTTTGCAAATATCTGGAGGTAATTAGTAATTTGCCAATTAGTAATAAAATCCATAAAACTAGATTGCTCAACTCTTACAAGGATTGACTGGAGCTTAGCCATAGTAGCAAAACATTCTTCCAAACTAAAACTTTCAGAACTAACTTAATCCATTGTTACAGCAATTATAACAGCAAAATCCAAGCTTTCTAAATTAACAATAGTTGTAGCAGTAACCTTAGTAGTTCAAGATGAACTAATTGCTTCAAGGAATGAACTAAATGAACCAACTGCCTTAATAATAGTAATAAGCTCAGTAATTGCAGTTGTTAATGAGTTAAACGATGAATCCCTAGGCACAAAATCTCATGAATTTAATGTAAAATCCTGTTCCTTAATTGAATTAACAACTACCTCCACAATTCCAAGGCATGCCAGGAGCCACGACTGATCAATTTGGCTCACAAAATCTATCAGCAAGCAATCATAACAGTGCTCAACAATAGTTGCCTGGTGATATTTCATATACTAAATCATAGTAAAAGATTCAAAGACAAGAGTCTCAAACAAGCTCAGCTAGTGGTTAAGTAGAAAATCCTTATGATCCAAGAAAGAAAGATTCTACTAAGAAGTCTTAACTAGCTCTTGATATCGAAAATCTCTATAAGAAGTTGTAGAAAGGGAAGAGTGAAACACCATCAGGAAGTGCTTCAGGTATAGTTTAGCCTCAAAGTATAAGCCAAAGCCAAAAAGCTTCACAGTAAGATTCTCAGAGTTCAGGGAAGTAGAGTTCAACAAAGGGAGATGAGATATCATCATCCGCTTTGAATGAAGTGAATCCTAGTCAAGTTAGATCGAGTTCCAATGAACAGGAGACTAATGCCTAGACTCCCTTGAGTAGTTCAGATGGTCAATAAAATCTTGATAAAAACCAAAGTAATAACGGAGGGGATCAAGATTTCTTTAGTTAAGGCAAAAAGGTTCAGACTGAGCAAGCTAAACAAAGCCTCAAAGATAGGCTAGCTCTCTCTGGAATTATTAGGAAAAATGCATGAAAAAACTAAGTCAACACATAAAACATAACTTATTCAAACAAGCTAGAAACTCTAATTAAGATTCATATTATACATAAAGAAAATTGTTTATAAGCTCATTTTGTATAGATTTTTGCTAAGAATTTCTTTTCAATCATATTATAAAGCATGTATGCATGCACTGAATTCTTCAAGTTTAATTGGAAAACTTCAAAATATAATCTTTATTTTAAAATCAATCCAACTATATTTTTACAATCTTCAAATTAATACAAAAATTATTTTAGGGTATCAATATTAGCAATTGATTATATATAAAGCATTTCTTTTTCCCTTATATTTGTAATATTTAATAAGCAAATTTATACAACCCTTTAAAATGGAAACCTTCGCAACTATGTTCAACCACTAACAAAAAATGAATCCTGTCAATCTCGCTCAAAATGAACAATATATGTTCTTCAGAAACCAGGAAACCTTCAAAACTGAAAATTTCGCATAATTCACTGATAACAGCAGATATGAAAATAAAAATTAGCAATAATACAGAAAGGAATTTGTTGAAACTAAAACCTAGGCATAAATTCAAAACAAGATGCTCATCGGAAAAAGAGTTATAAGAAAGTTACCTATTAATTAAAGATTTCACTTTTAAAATTAGTTTTGTTTATTCAGTGATGTTATTTTAAGAGTGAAAACCCAAAATTTCGGAGAGAATTCTGAAGTGTGTGACAATGACGAAAACGATGACGATGGGGAAGGGAAAAAGTATTTTATTAAGAGAACTAAGTTTACCGATCGATATAACGTAAATGATGATAAGTTTAAGTTTGATACTACTGAAGCTAAAGCCTATCAGAATTAGGAGTATTTCTTCGACACTATCTTTATTAATAACAGCATTGACAGAACTTTTATCGAGGCAACTGATAATAGCGAATTCGAGATTAATTTCGAGAATACAAAGAATGGCAATACTACTTGTTTTACAGATACCACAACTGCTACTGATAAGCTTGACATCACAAACAGAAGCACTAAGAATAACTCTGTGTTCACTACTCCTGAGGCTGCATTTAACGATACTGGAAAGACTAACGAATTCATCGAAAACGTATACTTCCCTTAGTTGTAAGAATATTCAATAAATACCGAATAAGAAATAGGTTAGATAATGTCTTAAAGAAATATATATTAATTTTAAATAAAATTATCAAACTCTTGACTTTTAATTTTCTTAAAACAATCAAATATTGAGGGCATTAAATCGAAAAATAGTTATCAATATTGTAAAATGTAATAAACCCTTGAATTATTTCATTTACAGAGTATTTTTTTTATCTTTAGCTTTCGAACTTCTCTCTCTTTAATGGTATGGAGTTTATTTTTATAATAAATCTTATAGTACTGAATGTATCAACGATAAAGCCGATATCACAAAGAAGAGAGATCAAAAGTTTCAAGAAAAAGCTAACAGCAATACCACTTTTAACTTTGCTCCAAACGCCTAATAAGCAACCACAGCTGCTAATGCAGCATTCATCTGCATAGTCTGTCAACTCGAATTTAAGAAACTCAAGTACGATAAATTCTGTCACAACTGCTTCAAAATCCTTGGGGAAATTACAGAGATAATCGATAAAAAAGAGGCAAAGTTTGAGTTTACTTGGCGAAAATGTGAGA